>JASDQU010503923.1:32780-49348 GCA_032191745.1 Picea mariana
ACTGAAGATGGAGCTTGTCTAAACATTGACCAAGATTTGAGACTAGGTCTTTGAGCATATCAGTATTGGGGTGAAAACATTGATCAACCTCAGCTCTAGGAGAAAGTATCTCAGGGGTCCTGGACTGAAAAATGGTTTGGTGTAAGACCTTTTTACTGACAAAACTATCAGATTTTGTCCTGGAAAGACTTTTTCGAAAGGGTATCTCAGACTCAAGGTCTGGAAGAACAACTAACTTTTCTGGGATGGAAAAAGACCTCGAAAGTGGGCTGGTACTCCTCGAAATTTCTGCAGTGCTTTTCTTCCTGAGTAGTCTTTCGAGATTATCTATTACTATTGCAGGTTCTGGGTCAGGATGAGATCTGGTAGAAATTCTTTTGGGAGCCAGAACTGTTGATTTTATTCTACCTTTGGAGATTTTGGTTATTTATACACAAACTTTCTACCCCTTGTTTTATCTCATCTTTCTGTTATCCATCTTTTTATTCCTAAAGAATCCAGTAGCTTTCATTATCCTACCCTGTGAAAGTATCCTTTAAAAAGTTGTTCTTTGATCTCGAGTTTTATAATAAATACCCCATAGACCAATGGATGAGTGATTTATATTTCAGCCATATTTAAAAAAAAAAGGACACTGTCTATTCATTTAACTATCCTAAAATCCGAAACCTGAAACAAAGATAAATCTTATAGAGAGATCCCTCTCTGAAACTGGAAGGGCTAGATCCCAGTTTCGAAGTGGTTGGATAAGGTTACCTCTGATAAATTATTTCTACCTCTTAACAACCTCTGGAGAATTTATTGGGTGATAACAACCAAAAAAACCCACCATACACCGACACTTTCGACATCACTCACTTGCACAAATGAAATCTCACCCGAGGTATCTATTGGGACTGCAAGAACCAGGCTTCTGCAATAGTAAGGGAATGGGAAACAATCATTTGACTCATTCTTCATTATTATTTACGTGCATGTAACTCTATCCTTATTCTGTATTAACTTACTTAGTAATTTAGATTCATATTATCAATATATTCCAGAGTATTTCATAAACTCATTTCTTTACCAATTATGAATATTGTCATGATTAAACATAAGACAAAGCTAATATACTACGCATCCAGACATAATTCATAAGAAATCACATAAAATATATAGGACACAATATTTAACGTGTTTCACCCAACTCCGGGCTTCGTCCACAATGGATGGCTTCTTTATTATGATTTTGTTAAGTGCTTCAGGATTGTGCACTTCACTTACAAAGGTGTATCATGGACATCTTTCTCTTTCTCCTAGCCTAGCTTCTTTGGAATGAAAGCCTCTCTCTCTACATCATCCATTACATGCAGCCATTGATTCCTCTCTTACAGTCTAAAACCAGATAATAACATGGACAGGAACATAACAGAACATAATAGAATAGTCCCAAGAAGAACAACATAGCACATAACTCAACATGGAACCCCTAATCTCCCCAGCCATTACATATTTATACATCAAATATAGGGCTTAAAACCCTACTTGGTTCATCCCAAAAACTCATTACATTGCATAGCTAATTCAATTAACTGGTTGTTTGACTGCTTTCTTCTGCTTTTCCATCTTCATGTTGCTTTGGCACATCCTTCCACCTTTAGAATGTCGATCTGCCATCTTTCCTTTTCATCCACTTTCTTCTCCTGCTTTATTCTGGTTTATTCTTCTCTTTCTTTTATTCTCTGTTTTATTGTTCTTACTGCACACTGTCCTTCTCGATACATCTCAACTGTGTACTTCCTCATATTTCTTTTGTGCACTTCTTCTGTACGTAGGATTTTTCTCAAAACTATATTCCAAAATTTCCTATCCAACAATGGCTAAGTTTTGTTTACACACTATAAAGTTGCTCCACATTGAAATATTAAGATTGTATCAACAAACACTATGCTAATAAACCTTAGTATTATAATTTCCCCCCCATAAAAATACTTGCTATTCTATTTAAAACATAATAGGAAAGCTATTTATACTTTAATGGATCAATATATTACACATTTTAAAATTGTTTCTAACTCATAGAAAAAATAAATGTTAGGAGTAACATCATGTTGTGTATTTCTATTCTTTTTTCATAGTTGGTATATGACTTAGTTATTTCTTAGTCCCTACTGCAGGACTATAACATTCGATTCATCGTTGACCATCCATTAGTTTTCCTTTGATTGAAAACATTTTTCTTCCTGTCCAATGTTGTACATATGCTCAACAAAATAATTATTTTTTATAATATTTAAATTATGTTTATCACACATGTGATTCGCTAACCAATTCGACTTCTTATTGTTGAGCTATAACATAATGTGACTTTTTGAATCTTAGGTTATACCTAAGGTTTGAGTTTTAATCGTCAAACTCACACACAATGCAAATTTTTTCCAATCTTAGATAACCTAAGTTTGGATCTATAATCTTAGATGACTATGGAATATATTCATTGAGGTCATTAAATTCATGTTAGTGAAATAAATACATGTGATGCTATATATTGGATGTGAAGTGAAATGCTGCCATATATTGGTTTTTGAACGATCTTGTAACAAAATTTTTAATAGAATTTACAGTTATAGTAATTGCATACTATTCACTGCACATGGAGTCATTTCTATTACGTCTTGGCTTATCGATTTCTAAGCTGATAAAACTATTTGAGTATTTTTGACAAGGAGGAGTTTGCAAAACGAACACATAATAAATTCTGAGATATAAAACGTTATTAATTTTCCCCCTCTCCATATGGCCATTTTTTCTATAGGCCATGCCAAATTAGAATGGTGTATGGATGAGCTTCTACTTATGGTCTAATCCAAGTCAATCATTATTCCGGTCTTTTATGATGTAAAACATAAAAATATTTGGTGGAATTGTGTGGATGGAAGGAAATAAGTGTATACTTCTATGATTTTAATGTGATTTATTTTGTAAAAGGATGATGATTGGGGAGTGTTGTGATGGTAGAGAATAAAAGTGAACACCAATGACCACACAATTATTGCATAGTTTTCCTATATCCAAGAATCATACAATTCCATCGTTGATGAGTATATCTGTAAACTGACCCTCACTCCTCTTGATCAATCACGTCCTTTGTGGGAGCTCCACTTAATGAATTACAAAACAAGCAAGGCTCAAGAAACCATGGTTGTTAAGATCCATCATTCCCTCGGAGATGGGATTTCTTTAATGTCCATGTTGTTTTCTATTTTCAGGAGAGTCAATAATCCTCCTCTCCCACCCACCTTTCCTACTGCCAAGCGTAGTATTAAATCCAATTTGTTGAACATTACAATAGCTAATTTTTTTCATATACTTTGGTATATGATGCTCATATTATGGTACACTCTGGTTCATGTGCTAAGTGTGGGACAATTGATTTATATTGATGGATAGCTACTTGCCATTGATGTCAACCTTTGGAGAGTGATATTGTAGATTGATGTCAACCCTTGGAGAAGTCCAGTAGCACAAAGGTATTGATAAGGGGCCCAAGTTTGTTTAAGGAATAAAGGCATGGATATTAATATATTTGTAGGTGATACTTATTTATATGGATATTACATGTCGTGCCATTTTCGGTGATATGTAGAACGTCACATAACTCCTCACGGTTAGAAAGTTATGGCCTTGTGAATTTGGAGAACCCTCATGAGTTTTCTAGAAGCCCTAGAAGGTCAAAAAGGTCAAAATTATTCTAGAAGCTCCTAGAAGAAGTTAAATGGGTGAAACTAGGAGTTAATAATGGGTTAAGTGGTTTTTTTAAGAAAATAATTAAAAATAAATTAGTTGAAACTAGAAGTGGTTAAGTTAAGTGGACAAAGTGGTTAAGTGGACAAAAGTTGATACTTCTGGACAAAGCTACTTGGAGAGTATAAATAAGAGAGCAAGGGTCTCCCATTAGCACCTATTGAACATATTGAGTATATACAAGTGATTGAGGTAACCAAAGGATATCTAAAGTGAATTTCAGAGGGAAGGTGAAGTAAAGAAGGCTGAAAATTCAAGGGAGGATAAAGTCTTTTGATAATGCTTTCTAAGGCATGTTATTTACAGGTCATCTCACCATTTTCACAATAAATTTATTTCTAGAATGATTCAGATAGCGAAATTTGGAGGCTGTTGAGAAAACATGTACAAGTAACTGTGATAAACATTTCATCTTGTGGGTCATTGTAGTTTGGTAGTTACACTCTGTGTAAGATAGGGTTTATGGATAGTCTTGAAACTAGTATAAAACAAGTGTTCCGGGTAAAAATGTCATAACTTCTTCATAACAGATCCAAATTCAGTGATACCAAATGCATTCGTTAGAGTACAGTCTGTAGTATGGTTTGCACCATTTTAATATCCATAAATAAAATATTATTCATGTGGCATTATCTACAAGTTTGCTCTCTAGAATGAGCTAGAATTTAGCAAGGTCTGCCATTTTTGCTATAACTCATTTTCTAGGAGGTTCCAAGCAATGAAACCTGGAGGAATTGCAGATAAGACACCGAATAACATTGTATATAATTTTAATACCTTTATTCATTATAGGTACAAAGTTATGGTGGTTGACTAATCCAAAACTAGTCATGTGAGACTAAGGTAAGGTTTGATAAAAATGCTAGTCTCTTGTTGTTGAAGTTGAGGAAGGTTTTCAGGTCTATGATCACAAATAGCAGGTCTGTTATAGAGTTAAAATTATGTTTATATTTATGTTTTTATGGTTACATTTTGTCTTGACATGGTAAATTCTTGAGGCTACATAATAATGAGGTTTGACACATGGTTTTATGTAAGGGTTTATGGTATGTGGATTATGGATTTGTGATATATTGCTAGACGACTCTTATTGGTTGTCTTGATGTATGTTTTGGTATATGGTTGCGGTATATGTTGAGTTCATGGATGGGACACTTAGTTGATGAGTTGGCATATACATGAGGTGTATGGTATGATGATGTTGGTACATCTTGATGTGGCATAGTTTGACTTGTTATTGATACATGATTTGTACATGCTTGGTACATTGTTAGAGGCACTTGTTGGTAATCTTGTTGGACATATTTGTAGTGATATTGGCACATGGTTTATGATTGACGTGGCATAGAGATATTGGTATTGGTGATGGTTGTGAGGTGTTATGATGYGCATGGTTGATGCACTTGTGATGGTACATGTTGCGCTAGTTGTTGATGTACATGATTGGTTGATGAGATTATTGTGACAGATTATTGGCACATGTTGTTGGTTACAGATTGTTGGTACAGGTGTTGTTACAGGTTGTTGGTACAGGTTTCTTGGTACAGGTTGTTATAGGTTGTTGGTATAGGTTTCTTGGTACAGGTTGACAGTGACAAAGCAACAATGACAATGGTTGATTCAGTGACAATGATAGAGTGACAGTGACAATGGTTGATTCAGTGACGATGATAGAGTGACAATGAAAATGGTTGATTCAGTGATAGTGACATGTTTTCTACATTTGACACTTATATTTCAGGTCGACAATATGGGGCAAGGATAGGTGGTTGGATCCATCTTCTGATTGGAGCCGAAGAACCAGGGAGTTGGAGATTCCTTCAGGTTGGAGCCTGAGAATTAGGGGGTTGGAGCCAGAGAATTAGGTGGTTGTAGCCAGAGAAAATAGGGGGTTGGATCCTCCTTCTGGTTGGAGCCAGAGAATTGGAAGTTGGTGCTTCCTTGAATGTAATTCTTAAAGACATATAAGAAAAACATTATATGATTTTATCCCACACTGGGTTTCCACATAAAATACTGGTGTACTATGCATTGTGTGGATGTGTCTATTATTTTTTATTACACACTAATGGATGTTAATGTTATATGATGCCATAACATATTAATGATGAACTAATGAACATTGTTGAATAAGTTAAAGGAATATAAATTGTGGTTAAAAGTGTATAAATTGATCATTGTTGATTCACCCCCCCTCTCAGTAATCCAACACTAAGTTGTCTATTGATAATGATAGGATGGATTGATGATAGTCAGCTTCCAATTTGAGGACCTAGTGGAATAAAAAATATGCCCGTTGTGCTCCTTTCTAATACCTTTCCGCTGGAGGATATCAAACAAATTAAGAATTATGTAGATGCATTCTTACATAGTTTTGATTTGTTTTACAAATAGTCAATGATGTGATACCATGAATAATTTTCTCAAGCATGCAACACTACATTCAGATTAGCCTCTTAGTTAAGATATGTTTTATATAGTATATCATAAATGATTATCATGTCCATGAATATTAGCAATTATTTTTATAATATTTTTAATTTTTAATATGTATAAGATTTATTTAAAATTTAGATTTATTAAGTATGTAGAAGGATTGATTTTTTTAAATATAAATTTTTAATTGTTTAATTTTATATTATGTATTTTTTTATTATAATAATAAAATAATTACATTTTGGAAATAGGTCCGATTTAAAATAAATTTAAATTGATTTATTTTTTGTTAAATATAATCATAATGTAACAATATTTATGTTATATTGAATTTTTAAACACTGTTATTTTCATACAATTTAAAAATATTTGAAAACATAATGCGATTTTTTCAATCTTAGGTTATATCTAAGTTTTGAGTTTTAATTGCCCAACTTGTACACAATGCAATTTTTTTTTTTCAATCTTAGATAAATTAAATTTGGATTTTTTATATTAGATAAGTACGCCATCTATTCATTGAGGTCATTAAATTCATGTCAATGGAGTAAATACATGTGATGTCATATATTGGATGTGAAGTTCAATGCTGCTACATTTTTGTTTTTGAACGATCTTGTAATAAAATTTGTAACATAATTTACAATTATAGTAGTTGTTTTATTTTCCATGACTTAAATTTTAAGAAGAAAACAAAATATTTTATATATGTAATAGAATTTTTTTTTATTTGTATATAGATTTATTTATTTTGTTAAAAATAAATATTTTTTATTAGATTTTAGTTGAAATTGGATATGTTTTAAGTAATTTTGATAAGTAATGCCCCACCACTTCACTTGTAACATGAGTTTTGGGAACATAGGCTAATGCACTTTTAGTATTGGTATAAGCATCTTCAAGAAGCTCACATGCAATGTTGTAATTAAAATTTATGCATGAATTCAAAAACTTTTTAGCTGGGACATTGCCATTGTAGTGGCACTTGTTGTTTATCTTGTCCACTTGCACATGAAAAAACATTGATTTTGTTTTGAAATAGGATCAAGTTAATAAGAGAATGGATTCTGAGTAAGATAAGATAATATATTACAAGTAGGATAATTATTTCAAAATGTATACCAAACATCATAGGATTTCCCCACATGTTTATGGTTTACTAGCGAGTAATAAGGTGATGGGGTTTGTACTTATTGAGAGATTCAAGTTGAAAACTCCATGAGTATGTGAACTTAAGGTGATGTGTACATTCTCAATGATTTTGAAATCATATAAACATTCATCTTTTCAGGATAGCTAAGTCAAAGAAAAATTGTAAGTTATTATAAGCAACATTTAATTTTTTTTAATGAAATTTTCATAAAATATTTTTTTTTTCTAAAATATGTTTGAATTAATTTTTTTTACAAGTATTAGAATTCTATTGATGATAATAATGATGATGATGTATTTAATTTCCTTTAAACTAATTTGAATTGTAAGATCTATAAAAATACATGGTGAACAAAGAAAACTAAGAAATTAAAATCCTAAAATTATTTATTGAGACAATTGTTTAGATGTGACTTTAGATTCAAAATAAAACCCCCAAGCTTGGTTTTGTTTTATTGGTTTAGGATTTCATGAACACAATTTTCATTGTAGAAATCAACATAAGAACATCTAATATCATCGTATAAAGGGCATCTTAGAAGGAATGAGCTTCATCTTTAATATTCTCTAAGTTGCATAAATGCAAATTCTTTTTTCACAAGGAGTTTTCAGAAGAGCCCTTTTGACCACTACAATCAATGTGAGATCCAAGGTCATATAATTATTGTGTTACCTTCCTCTATATTATTTATAAGTTGGCGTGGATATTCCACTATAAAATTTTATTACAATAGATCTTACCATATTATGCAATCTCTTATTATGAAATGTTTTATTTCATACTCATATTTAATATTGTTAGTTTAGTGCATAAAACACTGAAATAAAATGAAAGAAGCTATGAAAATTGCACACCATCCACATGATGAACACAAATATACCCTAGGGAAACCCAATATAGGAAAAAAATAGCTTGTAGGTGAGGCCCATTCGTTTTTCTTTTCTTCTTAGCTATGAAATGCAAATACAAAGAAAGAGCACTCACTACGGAGTTGCCATGGACAAAATGGTGCATATGGTTACTGCATGATCTTCTACTTCCTCCATTCTTATTTAATATCCCATTCCTAATGATCTTCTCTACTATGGGCCAATATAAAATACAATAAGAATGGAACCCCTTCCTTTCATAGTGGTCCAATATTTAACATGGCCTCATAGTCATCTAGAGTAAGGTTAAGGTTTTTGCATGCCTAAAATTCCAATTAGGGTTATTGTTTTGGACCCTCTATATTCTTCTTGAAATTTCACACTTGACTAGCTCCAAATGTGTGAGTAAGGGAAGTTAACATGACATCCACTCGATATCAAAATGGCCAATAGGATAGGTCATCTTGCAGGAGGCATAACTTCCTCATATGAACTCTGATTAAGGTAATCTTTGTATCGTTCAAAATCTTGAAGTGTATAACAACATTAAGAGGATACAACTTTTTTATAACATTTTGGCCCCAAATATAGTCATTTAAGGCCTTGAATAGGTTTCATAAGTTTCTGGATCCTTAATCACCAAAGAGGGACCTACCATTAAAATGGGCCTTGCAAGCCAATAGCTCCAATTTTCCACCTAGAAAGTACCAAAATAGATGAAAATTTATGTAATGATCTATGTTAGATCATACCTTGTCATTTTGGGAGGTTTTTGGTCCCAAAAATCTTTTATTGAAGGAGATGAGGGAAGTTTCCTCTACGTTCTCCTTAGAGTAACATTTAGCCTTGCCTGGAAGTTCTACTTTGTTAATCCCTAGACAAAGCCCCATGTTAAGTATAAAACCCATTATTAAGCCATAAATATTGAATTATTACATTTCTAGTGTTATATTTGTATGTAGGCTAGAACGCTTCATTGTACCCTTTCATTATAATTGTACTATTTGTCTCCTATATATATTCCAAAGAAACTGAATCTTATGATAATCTCATCTTGTCTTTTGAATTGGATATATTGTAAAAGGAGGTTTCCCCCTCGAAGTGGACCATATTCATTGAAGTTTTTTCATTTTTAAGGCATTGGATCATAACATTTGGTTTGAGAGCATCGATCTTAGGGTTTTTCTACTTCAAGTGAGCTATCTTGGAATTCTTACTATAAATGTTTTTTTGGGATGCTTCGGACAATGAAACTTGGAGGTTACTTAGGAGACATAGCAAAGTACCTCTGGTAAAAATTTCAGGTTTTGGTTTGTTATACTTTCAGATATATATCCTATGGAAGATATTGTTTTTTAATCATCCCAAATTTAGTTTTAAAGGAGTCATCTTGGGATTTTCTCTATAATTTTTTATTTTTTATTTTTTTCCTGGGAGGTTTTAGGTAGTGAAATTTTGTTTTCTTTCTCATTCTTTTAAAGAAAGTACAATATCTGAAAAATTCATGGAAATAGTTCAAAATCTAAAAGGATCCCCTAAGATTATTGTAAGTGAGAGAGATCCAATTTTCACTGGAAATTTTTGGACTGAATTGTTTTCTTCTTTGGGTACTCAATTGGCTCACAACTAATCTTACCATCCTAAATCCGATGGGAAAATTGAGACTATAAATAAATGTCTAGAAGGATATCATTGTTTCTTTACATATGATAAACACACACAATGGATCAAATGGTTTCCCTTGGTAGAATGGTGGTACAATACATCCTTCCATACTTCATAAAAAAATGTCTCCATTTATGGAACTTTATGTATATCATCCTCCATCCATCACATTTCCATTGAAAGGGACTACAAAGGTTCAAGCAGTGGAGGACCACATAGGGCATCAACAAGAGGTTCTCAAACTATTGAAGGACAATTTGGTTATGGCACAAATAAGGATGAAAACAAAAGTAGATAAACATTGTAGTGAAAGGGAGTTTGAAGTGCGGAATTGGGTATTTTTGAGGCTACACCATATAAAACAATGTCCCTCAAGAAAAAAATAAGGAAAATAAATTAACACCCAAATATTATGGGCCCTATAAGGTGTTGCAAAGGATTGGAAGTATGGATTACAAATTGGAGTTGCTGCCATCTTCACATGTACATCCAATCTTCCATATTTCTTGATTAAAGAAGGTAATCAATGACATGAACCTAGTCCAAACTCTTTTACCAAAGATTAATGATGAAGATAAAATCATACTAGAACTAGAAACAAGGCTTGAAACAAGGACTAAGCGGTTGCAAAATTGTAATGTCCCCATTACCAACATCTCAACAAATAATTTGCTTTGATACCAATTTTTTTTTTAATATCTCCATTATTAGGGACTCATTTTTTTTTTCATGTAAACGTTCCCAACCCTGAGCTGGGCCACGCCACACAAATTTTCAAATTTTGATACCATTACATTAAATAATGAATTCTGCATATGAACAGAGTTAAGAGGAAATAATAACAACATGCATGCAATAATAACAATTCATATATATAGAATTTAACAATAATAATTCCATGACAAAAAACTCATAATTGCACACACACTGTAATTGAAATAATCACAAGAAAGACACTTATCTCAGGAAATAAACACCAATTGCATGCATACCTTCCACACTCCTCCCATCCATAGACCACACTTCTCATAATCTCAACACTAGGTCACCCCTGAGATGGGGCTAAAATATACCAGGGCAAAGGGAATACTAATCCAATATAAGGTATGACAAGAAAAATACTTGCTCAATCCAAGGTGCCCAACTGCTGCAATTATCCTACAATATCTCCTTCCCCACATTCCTGTCCCACCCAAGGAAGTGTGCCCGTTCTCTTCTCAACAGTCCCTCGGTTTTCCCACTTCCCTTCTGAGGCTTCAACAACAAGCTGGACAAGAAGTCTAATGCCCTTGTAGTTATTTCCCAGCACACAAGGGAACAATTCCGAGTAGTTTCTCGCCTAGAGAAACTACTCATGGGCCTGACAACCCACTTCTTCATTCCTACATGCATGACAACCTGCTTATTCAATTCATCTCTCGAGCTAACCAATACAGGTACAGGTTCTCATTGCAATCTAGTACCATTAGGTATGATTCACAACTACCTCTATGAATGAATTATCCAAAATCTCTCCCTTGGCACTATCTCCACACACACACACATACTTGTGTTCTTAATTAAGACACTTGGCACCCAAGGGACTCCCTTCTCCCTACTTTAGAACTTAGGATATATTCATATCCATTAATTTACCTTTAAGGAATACTAATATAATATTCCATTGGGATTAATCCCCCTAGCTTAGCCCCTTCCTAGACTCTTTTTCACTACTTCTGTCTGACCGTTCGTTTGAGGATGATATGTCAAACTGTATAACAAATATGAGCCTAAATTTTTCTAGAGTGTCCTCCAAAAATTCCCAAGAAATATTGCATCTCGATCTGAAGTAATACTTCATGGTAATCCATGCAATCAAACCACCTTCTTGAAAAACAATGAAGTTACCTCACTAGCATCACTAGTAATTTTACACGCTATGAAGTGTGCCATTTTCGAAAATCCGTCCACAACTACCATTGTTGAGCCATGTTTTCTCTGTGTCATAGGTAATACTAAGACAAAATCCATATTGATATCCTCCAAATTCCCTTTGGGTACTGGCAATGGAGTATAGAGTCCCTTGTTTTGGCTTTTTCCTTTGGTTAGTTGACATATTCTACAACCTTCAACAAAATTTCAGAAATATTTATTAATGTTGGGCCAAAAATATCTCTCCTTCACCAAGGATGCGGTCTTATCAATCCAAAAATGTCCTCCTAAACCACCACTATGAAACTCTTTAATGGGATTCAACCATATGGAACTTCTGGGAATACACAACTGCTAGTTTTTAGACAAATAAATCATCTTGGATAGGGATGATTTTAAGGATGGAGATTTATTTTAAAATGTAGAAACCTTGGAGAATCTTACTAATACTTCATATTCCAACTATAAATATTTGCCGATATTTTTGTAAAAATATTCAAATTTCTAAGGATTTTCTACAATTTTTATAAAATTTTGGCGATTTTTAAGTTAAAATAATTGTATCCTATAGAATTTGGGCGAATCATTTTTAAAATAGCGAATCTCATTTTTGGAAAAAACATGGAAAATTAGCCCATGAGAAAAATTTATCCCCTAAAATCATCCCTGCTCTTGGATATGGTAGTCCAAATACGATGTTTTGTCTAAACTCCAAGGCTCCTTACACTCCTTCCAAGCTTTTGAAAAAACTGCATCTTCTTCATAAAATGTCTTTAGACAATTCAGACTTACCACTTCCACTAACATGGTATTGAGTAATTTTGTCCTCTGATTTAATGCATCATATACCTTATTAGACTTCCCAGACCCATGTTTCATCACAAAATAATAACTTTGCAAGAATTATACCCATTTAGTATGTTTTTTATTCAACTTACCTTGGTTGTTAATGTACTGCAGAGCTTTGTGATCCATTAACAAGACAAACTCCTTCGTTAGTAGATAATGTCTCCATTTATTCAAAGCTTGCACAATAGCATAAAATTCTTGATCATAAACATAGTACTTCATTGTAGACTYGTTCAACTTCTCACTGAAAAATGCAATGGGTCTGCCTTCTTAACTTAGAACTGCTCCAATTGATGTTCCACTAGCGTCACAATCAACCTGAAACACTTTGTTAAAATCTAGTAATGCTAATATTGATTATGTTGTTAYTCTCTTCTTCAATTATTCAAATAACTTATATGTTGCTACAGTCCATTGGAACACTCCTTTCTTCATACATTCTGTAAGAGGCACACATATTTGGCTAAAGTTCCTAATGAATTTTCGATAGAAGCCTGCCAATCCATGGAAGCTCCTCACATCGAATGTGGATATTGGTTTTCACAATTAGTTATAGCCTTCACTTTCTCAGGGTCCATTTTAAGTCCTTATTTTGAAACCACGAAACCCAGGTACACCAATTATCGCTGCATGAATGTACACTTCTTTAGGTTTATCAATAGTTTTTCTTCCTTCAAGCGCTATAGTGTTGCCCTTACATGCTCAACATGCTCTGTTCTACTCTTGCTAAAATCAGTATATCATCCAAATATACAACCACAAAGTTTCCCAAAAATGGCTTCAAGACTTCGTTCATCAATCTCATGAACGTGTTGGGAGCATTAGTTAACCCGAATGACATCACCAACCATTCAAATAGTCCATCTTTTGTCTTGAATGCAGTCTTCCATTCGTCACCTTCTCTGAATCGAATATGGTGATAACCACTCTTCAAATCAAGTTTTGTAAAATATTCTGAACCACTCAGGAAATCCATAAGGACATCCATTCTTGGTAATGGAAACTGATACTTGATAGTGATCTTATTTATAGCACGTGAATCAATACACATTTTCCATTCCCCTGTTTTCTTTGGAGTCAACATTGCTAGTATTGCACAAGGACTTGGAATTTCTCTAATCATTCTTCTATCAAGCAACTCCCGCACTTGTCTATTTACCTCTTCACTCTCTGTGGGAGTCATCTTGTAAGGCGCTTTATTAGGTAAACTTGATCCAGGCATTAAATCAATATGATGAGAAATACTTCTTACTGGAGGAAATCCATTTGGAAGATCATTAGCAATAATCTCCTTAAATTCATCTAGCAACGACTTTATTTTTGTAGGTACAACATTTGGTTCCTCTACACTTTTCACTTCTTTCAGAATCCCTGCTAAATAGAATGTTGATTTTCTTTCTTCCTGTAAAAATTCTTTTGCAAAACATAGCATGATTCTAATGTTACTTGTGTTTATATCATAACAATTTCTTGTTGCTACTATTGTATTCTCCAACATTGGTGTTAATTTATATCGTTGTCCATCTTTCTTGAACTCATATGTGTTTTCCTTACCATCGTGATGAAATTGTCAATCAAATAACCATGGTCTTCCCAATAGTATGTGGTACTTATCCATCTCAATCACGTCACATAACACCTGATCTTGAAAACTCCCTATTTGAAAATTCAATAAACATTGCTCAGTCACAGTCACTTGCTATCCCTTGTTCAACCAAGAAACATGGTAAGGATTTGGATGGTTCAACCTCGTCAAGTTTAGTTTTTCCATGAATTCAGTGGATACCAAATTTTTCGTACTTCCTCCATCTATAACTAGGTTACAATGTTTTCCTTGAACCTTATATTTTGTTTTAAAAACTTTCTTTCATTGTTCAGGTTCCTTTGCCTCTTTTTGCTTAGATTTAAGAAACACCCTTTGGAACAAAAAGTTATCACCTTGTTCTTGCTGAAGAACAATCACATTTTCTCCAACTATTGAAGCTTTGTCAGCCTGTGTGACTTGTGTCTGTTCTTTACCTCTTCTCCCTGAAGTTTTCCTTTCTAGACATTCAAACTTCTTATGTCCCTCTACACCATAGTGATAACAAGTAATTACATACATTCTCTTTCCTCTTCTGAATCCTCCGCCTCTACCAACTCCATTTCCTCCTCTTCCACCTTCACCACTGGTAGATTCTTCCTCCCTTTCGCTTCCTTTAGTAGTCCCTATTTTACCTCGTCCTTTAAAACCTCTTCCTCTACCTCTAGGCTGTGTTTTCCTCTCAATATTTTCTTCCACCTTCAGGGAAAATTTATAAGCTTCATCAACAATGAAGAAGTAATGTGTGCTCATTTCATCTGGAATTAAATAGTTTGGAATTTTGTTTCTTTGAGGCCTTCTCTGAGTGACAAACTAAAGAAATCTTCAATGTATTCACGAACAAATGTTTCCGTTTGTCTAAGGTTCTAGACTTGTCAGAACAAATTCTACCGGTAATCAACAGGAATAAATTTCTCTTTAATCTTAGTAACCATCTTCTTCCAATTTTTGATTTTCTCTAGCTGATTATTCACTCTAGCCTTCTGCAGCATATCCCACCATAGTGTTGAATGACATTTTGATTTCGTAACAACAAATATTGTTTGATTTGGATCCTTAACATTTTTATACTCGAAGTATCTTTTGACTTCTCCAATTTGGTCAATGAGAACATAAGCTCTCAGAATACCATCATAACAAGAAACCTAAACCTTTGCACTACCCCTATTACTAAAATATGAAATCATCCTAACTACCAAGTCTCTTTCATCACCATCCCGTTCATCTTCAGTTTCTTCTTCTGTATCTGAGTATACTTCATCATATCCATTCCTACAATTCTCCAATTTCTCTATTATTCATCTCAAATCTTCCAGTTCTTGATTTCCTGCACCCCCTCTTCCTGCTCCTCTCCTTCACGACAAAATTCGTCCAAGTTGTATGTGTCTTACCAACATCCATAGACCTTACACTAGTTCTGTAACCCAACTTGGATTTCAACACTCTTGCTGAGTAATCACCTCGAACATGTATTATATACCCTACCTCATAGAAGAAGACCATGCATCAATCCCAGAGAAAAACTGGGCTCTGATACCAATTGTTGTAGAGGTAATAGATCTGAAACACATAAACAATTACAACACGCATCCTGCTATAGAATACACAACGAAAAAATACAGATATATTGTTGCGAAATAATAAGGAAATCAACTGGAAACTTAAGCACCACAAAACCCACAAAATGCAAAACCCATTCCTTTATTGATTCAATGTAGATATCAAAATTTACATTACATCAAGTCTGGGCTAAGATAAAGTCGTGAATGGTTACTTGATGTAACACACCCACTACGGGAACTAAGATTTTTCGGCTTTTTCCTTCTTTTCACCAAGGAACATAATTCCCCGAATTTCTATGGGGCTTGATGCAGTTCCTACCATCCCTTATCCTTACCCATGTGATTATGGGTTATGACCATAGGCCTTACCAGAGAGGTACTTCCATCTTTCACGATTCGGGAAATCGCGATGCATGTGTTCCCCTGCTCCCTTGTCTCTCGAAGTGTTGAAATCCGAAGGGGACCAATAGTTTGTCATAACTAAAAATGCCTCAGATTAAAACATGGCACTCCACCTTTCAGGGTTTTGCATACCGGGTTTTTGCAGTATAAGAGAATGAGGGGTTCCTACCCTTCAGTTTCATGGGTGCCAAAACACCAAAAACCCTATATCCGCTAAACTCATTTCCGGGTTTCATCCCTCGGAGTTTCGCGTCTGGCAAATACGAGGAAAACTGACCTTTGGAAATCCCAAGTACCGAAATGCCGAAACACCAAAACTATATGTTCTAATCCATTTCGAGAGTTTTCCTATC
>JASDQU010503923.1:51470-64062 GCA_032191745.1 Picea mariana
TCATGGGTGCCAAAACACCAAAAACCCTATATCCGCTAAACTCATTTCCGGGTTTCATCCCTCGGAGTTTCGCGTCTGGCAAATACGAGGAAAACTGACCTTTGGAAATCCCAAGTACCGAAATGCCGAAACACCAAAACTATATGTTCTAATCCATTTCGAGAGTTTTCCTATCGGGATATCGCGATATGCGAGGATAGGAGGTATCGCACCTAGGTTTCCCG
This sequence comes from Picea mariana, assembly GCA_032191745.1. Classification (NCBI taxonomy): domain Eukaryota; kingdom Viridiplantae; phylum Streptophyta; class Pinopsida; order Pinales; family Pinaceae; genus Picea; species Picea mariana. The sequence goes on from JASDQU010503923.1 coordinate 51,695, forward strand.
GGAGCCAAAACTCCAAAACATCATGTCTTTTCCACGCTCTATTATTTCGGGGTTTCGTAAGTTCGGGTTTCGGGACTAGTGAGTACAAGAGACTTGCCTTTAGGTATCTCGGGTGCCGAAACACCATATCTCGTCTGCGTTATTATTATTTCGGGGTCTCGCAAGTCGAGATTTCGGGATGTGCGCATACAAGGAAACTTTCCCTTGGGTATCCCGGGTGCCAAAACTCCGAAACACCAAACTCTAGTCATGCTATACCATTCTGGGGTTTCCTCCATCGAGATTTCGGGATGTGCCACGACAGGAGGTATCACACCTAGGTTTCCTGAGAGCCGAAACTATGAAACACCAAACTCTAAACATGTTCCACTATTACGGGGTTTCCTCCATTGGGATTTCGGGATGTGCGATGACAGGAGGTATCGCACCTGGGTTTCCCGATAGCCGAAACTCTGAAACACCAAACTCTAAACATGCTCCACTATTTCGGGGTTTTCTCCATCGGGATTTCGGGATGTGCGATGGCAGGAGGTCTCGCACCTGGGTTTCCTGTGTGCTGAAATACCAAATTATAATAAATTCTCCACACTCTATCTTTTCAGGATTTCGCAAGTCGGGATTTCAGGACTTATGAGTACAAGGGAACTTTCCCTTGGGTATTCCAGATGCCGAAACACCGAAATATCGGGATTTAGCTACACGCTGTCATTTTGGGATTTCACATGTCAGGATTTCGGGACTTGCGAGTACAAGGAACTCTCCCTTGGGTATTCCGGGTACCGAAATGACGAAATATCGTAACTTATCTGCACACTATCATTTCAGGATTTCGTAAGTCGGGGTTTCGGGAATTGCGAGTACAAGGGAACTCGCCCTTGGATTTCCTGGATGCCGAAACTCCGAAATACCAACTCTTAAACCTGCTTATCTTATTTCGGGGTTTCTTCCATCGAGATTTCGCAAGTCAGGGTTTCGGGACTTGCGAGTACAAGGAAACTCACACTTAGGTACCCTGGGTGCCGAAACACTGAAATGTCCTAACCCATTCACCTGCTATCATTTCGGGGTTTCGCGAGTCGAGGTTTCGGGACTTTCGAGTACAAGGGAACTCGCACTTAGGTACCCCGGGTGTCGAAATACCGAAATGTCAAAGTCTAAGAGGACCATTCTCTCTCGTGCAGGGCTTTAAGACTTACGCCATAAAATCCTCCAGCAGATTCTTGGATAAACTTTCAAAAGGGTGTCCCTGTGGGGAGATCTATCCAGGGCATTACTTGAGACAAATAAGGGAATAAATTTCTCGAGAACAGACTTGAAAACTGAATCCGTTCAAAACATATATATATACGTAAGCCATAGGTGGTCTTTCCAACATAAGCATGCAGTCAAAATATGTATATATAAGCCATAGGTGGTCTTTCCAATATAAGCATACAACCACCATTTCTGATCAAAACACCATACAAACAGTCTTATACTGTAACCATTCATAATTACACAAACCATGAACATACATGTCAGAATATTAATTTCAAGATACGAGATATAACACTTATCGGAAAAAAACACCAGGTTTGATGCAACTGCTGAGAGGGGTGCTCATTTCCACCCAACCGTAGGCTCAGCGATTCCGAATGGATTTACCACTAGCCACCCCCGAGCTTAGACCATGATGCTGTGAGACTGAGTCTCTGTTCGTCAGAAGTTGAGAACAAAGGTTACTCTCCTTCTTCTCTGCTTATCAATCACCCTGGGTATTTTTCCAGAGTCCTTCTGATTTCTTCCCTCTTGCGATCTCTGTCGCGACTGCCCCCTTTCACACCTCTTTCCTACCCTTTTCTTTTTTGGTGAGGTTGAGTGTGGCACGAAATTCCCCGCGGTGTTCAGGTATGAGGCTTCCATGGATGGGCGGTTCACCCCCATCCCTCATTAACTCATGAGGAGCCTATTCACCTACCAAATTGGCGAGTAATTCATTTCGGGGCCAGCGAGCCGCTCTTGATATTTGGGCCAGTGAAGACCAAATACGGTATTGATTTTGATGGAATTTAATGCCACCATTCCAGGTGCCTTTCACCACCTTTCATCAGCCATCATGGTCTCTTTTCAGCACATCCCCCTCCCAGCAGTCCTGCAACATATATTCATAACATTATTTACATTTGTCGACCTTTTATACTAAGGTCCATTCAAAATCACACATTCACATCTTTGAGTCTTCCATAGTTCTTGGCCAGTGTATTTATTTTTACAGACTGGGGGAAACATGGTGTTACAATTCCCTCCCCCTTAAAGGAACATCATCCTTGATGTTCTATCTATCAATATGACATATATGTACAAAGGTAAACAAAATCGGGTAAGCTTGTTTCATGGCATCCTCCATTTCCCATGTAGCCTCATCTGGGCCAAAATGTCTCCACTGCACCTTGACCTGTGCAATGGTTCAGTTCCGGAGCGGGGTTTCCTTTCTGTCCAGTATGCATTGAGGTTATGGTAGGAATTCTCCCTCCGGTTCCACCCGGATCATAGACCAGTCAATTATATGATTAGAATCATGTACACAATTCTTCAATAATGAAACATGGAAAACATTATGTGCTTTTACTGTGGGAGGAATTGCTAGCCTATAGGCTACAGGTCCCACTCTATCTATAACCTCAAAGGGTCCACAATACTAAGGTGCCAACTTGGCACAAGCTCCCATTTTTAGGGAACTCTTCTTGGGCCTANATGGAAAACATTATGTGCTTTTACTGTGGGAGGAATTGCTAGCCTATAGGCTACAGGTCCCACTCTATCTATAACCTCAAAGGGTCCACAATACTGAGGTGCCAACTTGGCACAAGCTCCCATTTTTAGGGAACTCTTCTTGGGCCTAACTCTAAGATATACATGGTCTCCCGTCTTAAACTCTCTTGGAATTCTCTTTTGGTCGACGTAACTTTTCTGTCGGTTCTGAGCGACCTTCAAGTTTTGTTTTATCTGAGTCACTTTCTATTCCATTTCTTTTAACATGTCGAGTTCAAAAGAAATTCTATTTATGGGATTACTCCAACTGACCGGAGTGTTTCACGACCTACCATAGAGGACTTCGAAGGGACTCATCTTTAAGGGTTCTTGGTAGCCGTTGTTGTAGGCGAATTCCACCAGTGGCAGGTAGTCTTCCCACTTCTTGGGTTGATGCATTACATGCATTCTTAGCATGTCTTCTATTATTTGGTTCACTCTTTCTGTCTGTCCATCGGTTTGAGGGTGATAGGCGGTGCTAAACAACAACTTGGTCTCTAAACCCGCCATCAGTGATTTCCAAAAGTTGGAAGTGAATTTCATGTCTCTGTTAGACACGATCTCTTTYKGCATACCATGCAGTCTRAATATCTCTTTCATGAATACCTGAGCGATGTCTATTGCMTTGCAAGTTGACTTGAYAGAGATGAAATGAGCATACTTTCTCAATTTATCCACCACTACCATAATGATGCCATTTTGTTTGGTCGAGGTTGGTAACCCAGTGATGAAATCCATGGAGATGGTTTCCCATTTCCATTCTGGGATTGGTAAAGGTTGCAATAATCATGCTGGGTGTCAGTGTTCTGCTTTAACCTGTTGGCACTCTATGCATTTGGCTAAGTACTCGGCTATGTATTTCTTCAACCCAGGCTAGTAGAATTGTTTCCTAGTGGCCGTGATCATCTTCTGGTATCCTGGATGACTAGTATAGGGTCTTTTATGTAGTTCATCCAGTATGAACCTCTTCAAGTCGTCACAATCTGGGATATACAATCTGCTTCAATAAGTGAGAAAACCTCCTTCCATCATCTGGTAGTCTCTGTACTTTACCCCAGTGGGCTCTTGCTATAGGTACGAGGTCATGGTCTGGATGAAGGGACCTGTTTGTTGTGAATTTCTGACTCTTTTCTTGACATCCATCTTACAGGTGCTCACCGCTGCCAGGTGAATTGTTTTCATACTTCTGCTAAGGGCATCGGCCACCTTATTTTCCTTTTCTTTAATGTGTTTGATTTCGAAATCAAACTTGCTAAGTAGGTCCATCCACCTAGCTTGTCTGGCATTGATCTTCGATTGGTCAAACAAATATCGCAATCCATAGTGATCTGTCATAAGTACAAATTTCCTTCCTAGGAGGTAATGCCTCCACATTTTTAAGGCGTGCGCTATAGCGGCCAGCTCCAGATCATGGGTCACATAGTTGACTTCGTGTTCGTTCAATTTTCAGGACTCATAGAAGACCACACTTCCTCCCTTCATAAGGACTCCTACGAGCCCTTCCTTATAGGCATTTGTGCACACGAGGAAGTCAGCTTTGATATCGATGATCTTCAGCACGAGTGCGTGGGTCAGTAGATGTTTCAGGTTTGAAATCTTTCTTCACATTTTTGTGTCCATGTAAATTTTGTCCCCTTTTTCTGGAGGGCAGTGATTGGACAACCAATCTTGGAGAATCCTTTTATAAATATCCTATAGTATCCTGCTAATCCCATAAAGGATCTGATATCCAAAACATCCTTTGGGGTAGGCCATTCCATGATAGACATGATCTTATCAGGGTCTACTGCTACCCCTTCTTCGGATAGAACATGATTCAAGTAATGTATTTGCTTCTGGAAAAAGTCACACTTGCTAAATTTGGCATAGAGTTGATGCTCTCTTAGCACTTGAAGCACAAGCCTAAGGTGCTCCTCATGTTCCTCTCTATTCTTGGAGTAAATTAGTATGTCATCAATAAAAACCAGCACAAATTTGTTTAGGAATTTGCTAAGCACATTGTTCATCAAGCACATAAAAGTGGCAGGGGCATTGGTCAATCCGAATGGTACTACCACAAACTCATAGTGACCATATCTCGTCCTGAAGGCAGTTTTGTGGATGTCTTCTCCCTTGATTCAGACTTGGTGGTATCCAGATCTCAAGTCAATCTTCGAGAATATAGAGGCACCTCCCAATTGATTGAACAAGTCATCGATCCTGGGTAAGGGGTACTTGTTCTTTATGATTACCTTATTGAGTTGTTTATAATCTACACACAGACTAAGGGTACCATCCTTCTTTATCACAAATAGGACTGGTGCTCCCCATGGAGACATGCTGGGCCAGATATAACCCTTATCCATCATTTCTCTCAATTGCAATTTGAGTTCAACTAGTTCAGGTGTGCTCATTCTGTAAGGTGTCCTAGACACCAACACTGCTCCCAGTGCAAGTTCTATCGAGAAGTCAATGTCCCTTCTCGGAGGTAGACCTGGTACCTCTTCTGGAAATACATCTCTGTATTCGCTCAGGGTAGGGTGGTCTTTGAGGCTTGGTTTGTCACCTTCAATTGTTTTCAATACCTGTATTGCATATAGGGGACATCCTTTTCAGAAATACCTTCTCATTTGTAGAGCTGATATTTGTCTCACCGAGACAGGTTTTCAGATCCCTTGAAGGGTTATCCTTTTTCCTTCTTTACTTACACATTCTAAGGTTTTATGGTAATAGTCCAATCTGGCTTTATGGGCGGCTAGCCAGTCCATACCAATCAACAGATCATACGATCCCAGGGGTAATATGTTAAGGGCTGTTTGGGTGGGGAATTCACCCAACATTAAATGGCAAGCTGGTATGACCTCTGCTACCCTTCTTTTGGTGCCAGTGGCTAATTGTACCAACCATGGTTTGGTAGGTTTATGTGGTCGTAGTTTACACTTATCAACAATCTTAGGGTCTATATAACTCAAGTTTGAACCAAGGTCAAACGGAATAGACACTAGATGGTTGGAAATCATAACTTCTATTTCCACCACTGAAGCTTGGTGGTCGGCTTGGTTATTATCCAAGGCTGCATAAATTTGTGGCACACTCCCGGCCACATCATTGACGGTGGTAGCTTCCTGGATGCTATAAATTCTCTGACTATTCTATTGTTGGTGTGGACAGTCTCTCAGTAGATGTTCTTCTCCGTAACCCCAACATTTCAAAGGTTCTCTCTTTGGGTTATCAGCCTTCACTGGTACATATCCAGAGGTTTTATTTCCATCCAAGGAGGGAAAGTTCTACTGGTGTACACTCTAGGCTGGGAAGCTCATCCTTGAGTTCTTCTTATAGTTCTTAAATCTTGGGGATTTAATCCCCTTTCTCTGAACTCCCAAACTATTCTTCGGTTTCCAGCCTTCGTGAGGTTCTATCTGATTTCCAAACTGTTCATGACAATATCTTGCCTTTCAGATAGTGCCTTCTAGGGTCTTTGGCTCATCAAATTCAATTCTATTCCGATAGTCCTTAGGTAGTCTGCTGATGAAACGTTGCACCTTTGCTTTTTCTTCTTTTATATAAGGTACATACCTCAGAAACTCGAGGAATCTGCTGACATATTCCTCTATAGTGAGTTTCCCCAGTTTGAGTTCATAGAATTCTTTAGTCTTTTCGTCGAAATATTTTTCCGACAGATACTTCTTCCAGAAGTATTTCTCAAACCGTTCCCAAGACAGGTCCTCTTCGCGAATCCCTTTTACATTCTTAAGGTCTTCCCACCAAATGGAAGCCTTTCCATTCAAGTTGAAGGTGGCTACTCGGGCCTTCAAGTTTTCTGAGAAGTCATGGACTCTGAAATACTTCTTTAGTCCAAGCAGCCAGGCCTCTGCTTCCTCTCCCTTCTTTATTTCACCGTCGAAGGAGGGTGGTTTGGCCTTCCTAAATTCTTCAAATTTATGACCCTTGGAAAGCTTTTGCTTCTTCTATCTTCTTCGGGAATGAGAACTAGTTCTGCTGCTAGAAGATCCCTCCGAGTCGCCGGCTTCCTTTCTAGAAGAATTGTCCGACGCTTGTCCCTTATCTTTGGGGTGGACGTTTCTCGAGGTGATCCTCTCAGTGTGGCCATTGACATGACCACGTTTCTGTGTCTCGGGTTCATGTTGCAATTTTCTTTGTATGTCGGATAAGCTCCGTGGTAAAACTGCATTAATTTTTGTTTGCTTCTCTTGCTCTTTTATCATCCTTTCGTTCTCAACCTTGCAGCTCTGTAATTCGACCATGAGGCTCCTCACAGTCTCAGCTAGATCTAGAGGGGTCCCTACCACCCTCCTTTCGTTAGACTCTTCGTCTCTATTGTGGGAGCCCTCCCCCACTTCATGGTGAGTCACCATTCTATATGTCTTTAATTTCCCGTGGTTGATATTCCACTTGTGTGCAAGAGAAAAATGTTGGTTGTTATTCAATGTTTATATTCATTTATAACTAGTACATAATTCATATTTTCACATGCACACGCACAATAGGAGTTTTCATTCTTAACCTTGAATTGTGATTAAGAAGGTTAAGATAGGGGGGGTTACTCCTTTTAGGAGTGTTTTGAATGGAGCTCCTGTGCAACTCATTCATGAGCCCAAGCAGACCAAGTGTTGTAACCATGTTCTGATACCAATTTGTAACACACCCACTACGGGAACTAAGATTTTTCGGCTTTTTCCTTCTTTTCATCGAGGAACATAATTCCCCGAATTCCTATGGGGCCTGATGCAGTTCTTACCATCCCCTATCCTTACCCATGTGATCGTGGGTTATGACCACAGGCCTTACCAGAGAGGTACTTCCGGCTTTTGTGATTTGGGAAATCACGATGCATGTGTTCCCTTGCTCCCTTGTCTCTCGAAGTGCCGAAATCCGAAGGGGACCAATAGTTTGTCATAACTAAAAATGCCTCTGATTAAAACATGGCACTCCACCTTTCGGGGTTTCACAGTATAAGAGGATGAGGGGTTCCTACCCTTTGGTTTCACGGGTGCCGAAACACCGAAAACCCTATATCCACCAAACTCATTTCGGGGTTTCATCCCTTGGAGTTTCCCATCTGGCGAATATGAGGAAAACTAACCTTTGGAAATCCCGAGTACCGAAATGCCGAAACACAAAAACTATATGTGCTAATCCATTTTATGAGTTTGCCTATCGAGATATCGCGATATGCGAGGATAGTAGGTATCGCACCTGGGTTTCCCGAGAGCCGAAACTCTGAAACATCATGTCTTTTCCATGCTCTATTATTTCGAGGTTTCGTAAGTCTGGGTTTCGGGACTAGCGAGTACAAGAGACTTGCCTTTATGTATCCTGGGTGCCGAAACACCGAAACGCCATATCTCATCCGCGTTATTATTATTTTGGAGTTTCACAAGTCGGGATTTTGGGATGTGCGCATACAAGGAAACTTGCCCTTGGGTATCCCGGGTGCCGAAATGCCGAAACACCAAACTCTAGTCATGCTATACCATTCTGGAGTTTCCTCCATTTGGATTTCGGGATGTGCAACGACAAGAGGTCTCGCACCTGGGTTTCTCGGGAGCTGAAACTCCGAAACACCAAACTCTAAACATGCTCCACTATTTCGGGGTTTCCTCCATCGGGATTTCGGGATGTGCGATGACAGGAGGTCTCGCACCTGGGTTTCCCRGGAGCCGAAACTCCGAAACACCAAACTCTAAACATGCTCCACTATTTTGGGGTTTCCTCCATCGAGATTTCGGGATGTGCGACGATAGGAGGTCTCGCAACTGGGTTTCCTGGGTGCCKAAATACCGAATTATAATAACTTCTCCACACTCTATCTTTTTGGGATTTTGCAAGTCAGGATTTCGGGACTTGCGAGTACAAGGGAACTCGCCCTTGGGTATTYCGGATGTCGAAACACCGAAGTATCGGGATTTAGCTACACACTGTCATTTCGAGATTTCGCCTGTCAGGATTTCGGGACTTGCGAGTACAAGGAACTCACCCTTGGGTATTCCAGGTACTGAAATGCCGAAATATCGTAACTTATCCGCAYGCTATCGTTTCGAGATTTYGCAAGTCGGGGTTTCAGGACTTGCGAGTACAAGGGAACTCGYCCTTGGATTTCCTGGATGCCAAAACTTCAAAATACCAACTCTTAAACTTGCTTATCTTATTTCGGGGTTTCTTCCATCGGGATTTTGCAAGTCAGGGTTTCGGGACTTGCGAGTACAAGGAAACTCACACTTAGGTACCCCGGGTGTCGAAACACTGAAATGTCCTAACCCATCTACCCGCTGTCATTTCGGGATTTCGCGAGTCGGGGTTTTGGGACTTGCGAGTGCAAGGGAACTCGCACTTAGGTACCCCGGGTACCAAAATACCGAAATGTCGAAGTCTAAGAGGACCATTCTCTCTCGTGTAGGGCTTTAAGACTTACGCCATAAAATCCTCCAGCAGATTCTTGGATAAACTTTCAAAAGGGTGTCCCTGTGGGGAGATCTATCCAGGGCATTACTTGAGACAAATAAGGGAATAAATTTCCTGAGAATAGACTTGAAAATTGAATCCGTTCAAAACACACACACACACACACACACACACACACACACACACACACATATATATATATATAAGCCATAGGTGGTCTTTCCAATATAAGCATACAACCACTATTTCTGATCAAAACACCATACATACAGTCTTATAATGTAACCATTCATAATTACACAAACCATGAACATACATGTCAGATTATTAATTTCAAGATATGAGATATAACACTTATCGAAAAAAAACACCAGGTTTGATGCAACTGTTGAGAGGGGTGCTCATTTCCACCCAACCGTAGGCTCAGCGATTCCGAATGGATTTACCACTAGCCACCCCCAAGCTTAGACCATGATGCTGTGATACTGAGTCTCTGTTTGTCAGAAGTCGAGAACGAAGGTTACTCTCCTTCTTGTCTGCTTATCAATCACCCTAGGTATTTTTCCAGAGTCCTTCTGATTTCTTCCCTCTTGCAATCTCTGTCGCGACTACCCCCTTCCACACCTCTTTCCTGCCCTTTTCTTTTCTGGCAAGGTTGCGTGTGGCACGAAATTCCCCGCGGTGGTCAGGTCTGAGGCTTCCACAGATGGGCGGTTCACCCCCATCCCTCATTAACTCATGAGGAGCCTCTTCACCTACCAACCTGGCGAGTAATTCATTTCGGGGCCAGCGAGCCGCTCTTGATCTTCGGGCCAGTGAAGACCAAATATGGTATTGGTTTCGGTGGAAGTTAACGCCACCATTCCAGGTGCCTTCCACCACCTTTCATCAGCCATCGTGGTCTCTTTTTAGCACATCCCCCTCCCNCACCTACCAACCTGGCGAGTAATTCATTTCGGGGCCAGCGAGCTGCTCTTGATCTTCGGGCCAGTGAAGACCAAATATGGTATTGGTTTCGGTGGAAGTTAACGCCACCATTCCAGGTGCCTTCCACCACCTTTCATCAGCCATCGTGGTCTCTTTTTAGCACATCCCCCTCCCAGCAGTCCTGCAACATATATTCATAACATTATTTACACTCGTCGACCTTTTATACGAAGGTCCATTCAAAATCACACATTCACATCTTTGAGTCTGCCATAGTTCTTGGCCAGTGTAGTTATTTTTGCAGACCAGGGGAAACAGGGTGTTACACTTGTGTGGTTGAAAACCACTACAAAATCTCTCAGAGGGTAATGGTCTGTGGTTGTGGACTGAGACTCTGTTTCACCCTTCCCACGTGCATGCCCAACCTGAAATCCTTCTCTCTAGTCTTCCTTCCACAATTTATTTAATTCGTGATTCACCAACCCCTTCTCCATTGCATCCATGCTTATTTTAAATTATCCCCTTTGCCTCTGAATCGATTCGCCTTCCATTTCCAAGAATGGACAATTACCAAAATTGCCTCGTCAGTTCAACTCCTTCTCGGCGTTAACGATCTTCCTTTWGGGTGCTAGGTCCTTGACCTAATCATGGTTGAGACTCAACATGTGTTAATGTTAGCATGGAAAGTCAATCAAGTGTTGTAACAACGTTATCGTAGGAGAAAATTTAATTTTTCAACGAAATCCATATTCTACTGGAGTTTCAGCATGTGTTTCAGCATGAGTTTCAGCRTGAGTTTCAACATACACAAGAGTATTTGCATGAGTAACAACAATTTTAATTCATAACAAACTGATTAAATAAAATGGACCACTAACACAGTCCTTATTCGACTTTTTGCCTAATTTGCAAAATAGAAATATTTTTGGGTGATGCAGATTGCTCGAGCCCAAGGATGCTCTTGCATCACTTGACCCCTTCTCCCCCTTTCAATAAGGAGATTTGATTTTTCATTCGTCACATGTGCCTCCTATTTTCCTTTTAGACAATAGTTGTGCTTTATTTTTCTTAATAAATTGTGGGTTTCTTTCACATCCATTGATACTAATCTTAGTTTATCAAACCTTTAAAAAAATGATAAGGAATTATTGTTTTTTGTTAACATTTTATTTCTTTTTTTCTTAAAAAGAGTGGAGAGAAGTTTTGGTGAATCTCGATAATTTTAATGAGTTAACAATTTAGAAAGTAGAAAGGTTCGCAGTGTTACAGATAATTTGAAATTTAGATCTAATGTGAGCATATATAGGACATTTTAAGAGAAAGTGTTTTTCATCTTCCACCTTTGTAGTCTCACAAATATGGAGAAATCTATAGATCCATGATGTTTTAGGAATTATTTAATGTCCTATTTTATTGTGAAGTTCAAGATAATTAATTCTTATTTTGTAATGTTGATTTTCTTCTTTACACTAATTATAACATAAAAACACTTTTAATCTTTTAAATTAAGATTAATAACCTCTTTATAATATATTTTCCTTTTATCATCTTACCCTATTAGAATTCCTTATACCACTATTTAAATTACCATCACCAAAGCTATTACAATAAATATATATTCCTATCTTATATTATAAGATATCATAATTGTTCTTTATGGTACATGAATGTGAATTTGGTCACATTTAATTCCTTGACATTCCTATTGGTTTTTGAATCCATGCCATCCAAACTTTATTAATTTCATTTTTCTCATATAATGGAGGATCCATTATCTCTCGTTAACATAGTTCCACACTTAGTTTAATTATGTCTCGACATTTGAATATTTTATATATTTTTATTAATAATTATGTCTCAACATTTAAATATTTCCAAAAATTATATTCCTTGCGCACTAAACTTTCCCTATGTTTATAATAAACATTTTGGAATTCTCCAAATTAAATGGTGTGAATAAACTTTGTGGATTCCTCTACGTCTAATTCAATAGTTTATATTTTTTTTAGTCTACGATTACATTATGTTATCAAAACGGCATCGAGTCTTCTCTTGCTAGACGTAGGCGATGAGGTGAGAAAATAACGCTATTAATGAATTAGTTTGGCTTTTTTATTAAATTAAAATTTCATAATTTTTCATGTCGACTTGTTTAAAGTTTTTAATGTGTTTAGATGTGATTGATTGATCTGTGCGAGTTATGAAATTCTCAATCCCCGTCGAGCTCGCGCGTAAGGCTGGATCGAAGC
>JASDQU010503924.1:14657-25383 GCA_032191745.1 Picea mariana
CAATTCTATTTATCGAAATCATAAAACATAAAAATATAAACATACCTCGCTGATCCTAGTCCTCCCTAGGAGGCAACATCTTGTTTGGGTCATGATGGTAGTTCATACCCACGTATGAATACCTCAGTATCACCTATGGCATATGTCGCCACACTCGCACCACCGTGGTCGTGAAATAATGGCTACCCTCTCCACCTCCTTCTCGAGCCAACACATGGGCCCACCGCATTAGATGCGGCTCTCATGGCCCTGTTATCTCACAGAGCTAGGTCAGATGGCTAAAAGATAGAGGCAAAACTGGCATAACATGAACCTACCCCACCCAATGTCACCTCAATGGGGAGGTTCTTTCTCTTTAGGGAGGTTAGGCCCAGGGGAGACGTCCCCGGTAACCTGGGGTTTTGAAGAGGCAAAGGTATAAAGGTCAAAGTAAAAAGTCCCTCCTCACAAGTTACCACCAAGATCAGATAGTCTAGCTAAACAACCAATAATGAAGTGTCGCCCCAAATGAGAACACCTGCCCGGAACAAGAAAATAGCAAGACAATATATGCATGCTATAATTCAATGGGTTAGTACTTCATATAACTATCTGATGTCAATAGATTAACAATTATAACAATAGATATCAATGGGATCAACGTTTATCAATATAGCAGTGGGAAAAATATCAATTCATCAATAAATATTGAGATGATGTAGCCAACAATGTATTTAATCAATCCCTTACTCAATAAATGCTTTAAAACACCATCTAATTGCTCATCAACAAAAAATACTGTGTCAAGATGGAATAACCAAGTATGACATCTACCTTATTAGGGTTAGTTAGTTAGTTAGGGTTTCAAATTTAAGAATTTTAAGAGTTGTTTCAATCACTTTCACTTCAACATTGGAGGCTAAAGATCAGTGCCTAGGGTTATGGAGTCAAAAGAAGAAGGACACACAACTTGAAGAGGATGAGATTTAAAGGACAAGAGGGAAAGGTTTCAAGGTGTTGTAGTGGAAGGGCCTTGAAGACAGAACCCTAGGGGAGAGAGGCTCACTCCGGTGTTGCTTAAGCAAGGCCTCGTGCTCTCTCCTCCTTCTCGGAAAATGGCTAGAAGACAAGTAAAATCAAGACAAGAGATATTAAAGAGGGAGAGTGTTGCAAAGGCAAGGCTCTTTCATCAAACCCTAAAAGAAAAACGACCCTAGGTGTAGATAACCTAGGCCTGGGATGTCCTCTTTCTCTTGAAATTCAAAAGTATGACTAGCTTAAGGGAGAAAGATAGAAAGAGTGTAGCAATGGCTAGGCTCTCTTCTTATTCTTCAATGGCTTAAAAGGTTTTTCTATCAGGGGACATGAGACAACGACCTACTTGTGTTTTTGGCCCCTAGGGTTTTGATTCAACAATGTATATATATAAATAGAATGCAAGAAATTAAACTACAACCATTCAATCAAGAAGTTTTGCAGAAAAATACTTACAAATCATCAAGAAAATAACATGCATACCCTAGTTGTAAACCTTCCTTCAAGAAAAACACTATAAATTGCCAAAAATCTCCTCTCCAAACAAGTGCGCCTTCCTCAAAATAGCTAATAACCCTAATAGGGTGCAAAAAATCAGACCTCACTAGGAGAGTGAGTGATGTGTTATGTCAAAATAAGGATAAAACTCCTCAATATATACTGTATCATGACCTTTAATTAATTTTAGGTCATAAAAATTAGCTGACAAGGATTTAAACCAAAATCATACTGTTTTTACATTAAAATGTCAAATTAAACCCTAGCTGAGCTGTAATAAAGGTAGAAGCCCCTTCAAGGGAGGTGCTAGCCCCCTTTAGGGCAAATGAGGCATCTAGGAGAAAAACGTTGACCCTCCAGGGGCCTCTCCAACATGCCACACATGCCATTGCTACCCAGTCTGCCTCCAAGAATGACCATGATGTCATGGCAATAATGGGGGTGCTTTGAGCCTTTCAAGGCCAACGTTCCACTGAAAAGGGGTCATTCCCCCTAGGCCGGGCTCTCCCAAAGTGCCTCTGGTAAAACATCCTTCTTCTTCTTAGGTGTAAAAGCTCAATCAAGTACTGTCCTATCTCTGCCCCTCTGACGGGTCTCAACAACCATCTAATGGGATCTTCAGCCCCATGGAGGTCCGAGCTAATCATTTCCCCATGTGTACCTGTCCAAATGGTACCTGTCCGTTGGGCATGGTCCTGCACATCAAAGACTTCGCCCTCCATGGGATCATTAGTCACAGGGATCATAGCAATGTTAATCACGTTTCATCATTAATATTATCAAACATATGCATAAAAATCCTGATATATCATTCAATAGCTCAAAGACTTTACAAAAACCTACAATACAAGGTTGAGAAAAAGGACAATATACCCTATTGGGCTAGTATCCATAAGGAAAGGAAAGTTTCCAAGGGGTTTCTTCCAAGCCATGTAAACGAGGTGAAGTGGTTCAATGGATGTCCAGACATACGGGTAGAGTGAGAGCCAGGGATGCATGATATTACCTGTGGGTGCCTTTGTAGAAGGTGAGCTGTACCTGTCATGGATGCAATTTTTCCAAGCCCCTTTTGCCTTTATTCTTTTCTTTATTTTCTTCTTCTTTTTCTTTCTCTTTTTATTCAAGGGATAACCAGAGCTGATAGTGTTACCCACAAGTAATTTCACAACGATGATAAGGCTGGCTCGTGATGAGACCCCCTTTCCCTTGGCCATGCAACCAAAGGTCACTGCCCTGGCATGGTAACCAGATGATGGCAATGTCATGTTGTTAGGTACCCATGAACATAATAGGTTGGCTCGTGATGAGACCCCCTATCCTCTTGATTAGGTCTTGTTTGTTATTTTTTTTGGGTCCCTCTTGTTTCTTGCTAAGAGGCTTTTTATTGCCTTCTCAGGGATCCCTGGGTGAAGCATCTCAAGGTTTCATTTTTAGGCTTTTATCTTTTACCAGCTTCTTTTACCTTCTGAGCCTTTAGCCCCTTCTTCCCATGAGATAAGGTGCAACCCCACAAACAGATCATCCTAATGCCCGGACAAGGGGAATGCGACAGATGAGTGGGAGACAAGGTGGAAGAGTGGTGGTATGATGGGAACGGACGATGGCTCTTCAGAAATCCCCCCGGTGGAAAACTAAAACCCATGGGTACATGCTTGCTAGGACACCCTGTTAATCCCCCCAATCATGGTCAAGTGGGTTAATGTAAGATCCAAGTAGTCATCAAAGAGAAAAGGAGTCAGATGCATATATCCAAAGGTTATAATGATCAAAAGTGACACATACCATGCCACCTGGACCAATTACCTCATGGAGCAAGAGCCTTCTTCGATACAAGACCAAGCTGATGGTGATGGATGCTACTACTGCTGACAAGATGAATCTGATGAAAGAAGAAAAGGATGGGCCCACCAGGGCCATGCTCAGGTCAATCCTGCTCTCGGTACTCCATGTCTAGGACCTATGGGCCTTGAGACATGATCTCCTAGTTATCCCTAGAAATCGGGGATAATAGGCCCCACGAGCTTGAGCTGAATCCTCGGGTGCAACATAGGCACCCTCTCTAGAAACCAGGCCACCAGAATGGACCCAAAAGTGAAGTTACTGGAGTCATGTCATCGACACCGGTTCACCTGTACCATCATCCTAGTGTGTAGAATAATACCCCAGGAAAAAAGGTCCCCCTCAATGACTCGCCCCACTATCCTCAACTGACCTTTAGTGATCCGTTGAGTCCCCAAGGATTCGTAGATTCTCACCACCATAGCGGCGATGCACTGTGTTAGAAGATCATCAATCACCTCAATCTAGATAACTGAACTTGACATCGGTTTTGGCCTCGAATAGTGGCGAACCGCCAAGTCACCCACTCGCTCATCCCCTAACAGTCGGGGGTTAATAGGAAGGACCATCCCACATAATGGGAGCCCGTTAAGAAATACACATCCTCGACGATCGAGAATTTCAACTGTTGTCCTCTCACTATGAATCACTGCAAATCAGTACTCCACATCACCATCAGATACTGAAGTAGGAGCTCCTGCAACCATATCAGAGGGTAGTCAAAGAACTTGAGCAACCTGCAGGCTTCCAAGTGTCTCCACACGCTTGAATTCTCTATCACATCCTCTTGTAAATGGTCCCAGTCATGCTCTCTCCAGTACACTGGAATCGTGCTCTCAGAGTATGTTTATCACCTGCATCCACACATAAACACTTGATTAGCCTCATCATCCATAAAAAAACATCAAAAATTCAAAAAATTCAACCCTTTAGCCATGCATCCAGCGCACAACTTTCACCCAGACAGGTGCACACATGTGCGCGCCTGTTCTTTGCACAGTTGCACACTAATGCGTAGCTGTCTGGGAAACATTTGCACATCATTGCACTACTGTCAGTCAGACAGGCGTGCACCTCATGCGCGCCTATATTTCCCTCCCCCACACCCACATGCACGACTGTGTCACTCGCAACTGCACATTGTGTGCCAGAAAAGGGATTATACCCATGCACATATGCACACTTATTCCTCCTTTTCCCATGCACTAGTGGGACCCTACCAAAACATCCCTAGTACGACCCTCCGTACAATCCCTACCTACAAATTAAGCATTTCACACGATGCAGGAGGATAGGAACACTAACCTGTCTCTCGCCACTCCTGGATCATTAGCCTCACTCTCTCGCAATATCCAAATCACCTCATAGCAATCTCGTCAATTCAACTATAGTGATAGGTACAAATGAGGTGGCATTGTGGGCCCACTAGCCATATATAACCCCTTTTTCCCAACTTTCGCACTCTGTTACAGGATCCCAGAGCCTCTAATTTCCAATCCGTTCTCAGCCACACAATCCTAATCTCGCCATATACACATTCACATTCCTTGGGTCATCATCTGAACTTGGCCTCAAAGGAGCATTTTTCTCATGTCACATTCAGGTACACATGCTCATGTTCAATTTTATCAAATATTTGTTATATGTTCTTTATCATCAGATATTGTTCATGTTGGGTATTTGATTTCCATGTGTGAAGGTACTTGTTCTGCCAGTTTACAACCCCTTTAGGTATATGTACAACACTAGCATGTAATTATTCCCTCTGTAAATCAATTGCATCTCCCAGTCACACCCTCTGAAATTTACCTTTAGGGTCCTTACATTCGGCTCTGCATTACCTTTACCTCTACTGCATTTTGGTACTGTCACTCGGTGACACTCTCCCCCACATGAGTTTTCCCATTAATAGTTCCCCTTGGCTACTTGACACTCATGCTGATATCACCCCCTAGAGATGGGAGTCTCGATAGTCTTATGCACTTCTGAGAATGAAATCCATACTTATTCTCATCATATTGCTAAATTTCCCAATGGACTCCTAGGTCATATCATATCAGTTTTATTAACTACATCTCAACAGTATGATCATCCATCCATTTCATCATCACCCTTGATGGCCTTCTTTTTTTCCTGGAAAAGGAACTCATGTCTCCCTTGGTTGGGGCATCCTCTCTCTTTACATACCGATATTTTTCATGAACCCTGAGTATCCCAAGTCCATATACCCATGATCTTTGAGTTTGTTCACTTTGTTAGCCTATGGCACATTTTAACCCCATATCTAGTCGTACCCTTGACACTAGATTCAATTTTACGGTTTCTGCCAGTTACCCTTCAAAATCCCCAACCAAGGGCAGTCTTGAGTCTCCCAACACTTTGACTTCTTTCATGTTACCCATCAGTACCTGATCTCACCTCTCATCTTAGTGGATTTCACAAATCCCTTTTCTTCTTGGAGTCGTGTCTCCCTTTATGTCACCATCAACACAGTTTCTAGAAGGGAGACAATATCTTGACTTTCATTACCTTTACAATGAGGAGTCTCAGACAACATAGAGAGAATCATCATTTCTCCCTGATTCCTTTGACCCCCATAGAATTCGACTTCAAAAAACTCTCATGTTATAGTGGGTCTTACTATGCGACTATTGCAGTTATTTCATTCCAGCCGATGACCTTTGAATTCGTTAGACCATCAATGCCTTTGAGTCATCGATAATTATTATAGTCGTCCTTACCACACTTCAGAGTCCGTTCACCATTCAAGAACTGCCATCTTTCGTTATCAACCACCCTTGAGGGCGTTGCAGTTATCTACATCAGCATACATCTTCAGTTACTGTCTCACATTTTTGTTACATGACACGAGCATGGGGCATGCCCACCTAGTTTGTACACAGATTTTCTTTTTTCTCCCTCTAGAAAGGTTTGGGTCCCACATTTTCCCCTCTCCCTCTAGCGGATCGCTCTTGCAGTTCCTTTCTTCACTCTTCATTACACTGGCACTCTCAACAAAAGAAACATTGATGTATTTTGGCTACACATATGCTCCTAACCTCACACATAAGGGGACACCTGTTATCATTGAAAAATTGTCCGCAACATTGCACGCAAATGGTTAAAGAAACACATTAATGATAAAAACAATTAGTCCACCTACAACATTGAAATGCATTCAAAAGGAAAAAACTATACAAATTGGGTCAAAGATTGAAATGCACAGATTCACCAAAGGAAGTGCGTGCACGGGCCAACACAACCCTCAGTGGGAGCAATGCACGAAATGCGCGACTGTATACAAGAAAATCCACACACTTTTATGAACAACACATTTATGGATCTTGTCGGCCCCTCAACCACTTATGGACCAACCCCCAACACGATTTGACCCTCATATTTGAGCAAAATCCAAATGGGAGGCTAGTCAAGGACTAGAGGGTGCCCTAAAAGGCCCCTTGTTCACACTATGAATCAATTAAATTTTTCCATGTAAGAATGCTATAAATAAAATCCATGGGTGCACTAAGAAACCAAGATCTTCATAGTATTATTATGCTACAAGAATTCTCCCTTGAGAATCCTCTTTACTCTTTGGAGCCTTCAAGCACCATTGCAATAGGACATTCCACTCACCTCTTGAGGGAATAGGCATTGTCGCTCTTCACCATTTTCCATTTCTTCCATTGTATTAAGAGATCTCTATTAGGGAACTCAAGAGTCCTCCAAAGGAGGAAGAGGGCACTCATAAATCCCTATTTTTCTCTATGGTGTTTTGCCTACTAATCTATTGATCCATTAGTAGCATTATGTTGGTCACTGTTTGATTTTCATGGTTCTAAGTTTCTCATTATTTCTAAAATTTATTTCTTAGTTGTTTTAGTTTATTTCTTTGTTTATGCATGTGTTTGGCTTATCTAACCCACTCACAAAACTTCTGTCTTGTCTAGCAGGCTCATCTAGACATGTAAGTGTTGTTGTTTTTCTCACCCAAGTGACAACACCAACACAATAATGATGATGATGATGATAGTGATGAGAATGATGATGGCGATGATGATGACGATGGTGATCATGGAAATTATGATGACGATGGTGATCATAACAATGATGATGAAGATGATCATGAGGAGGGGGATTTGGATGATGATGATGACCATGATGATGACGATGAACATGAATATGGTGATCATGCAATGATAATGAAGATGATGAAGATCAAGAAGATGACGATGATGATGATGATGATGACCATGCTAATGATGATGGCAATGAGAATGATGATGACAATGGAATGAATTGATGATGACGACGATGATGATTTATGGTGATGAAAATGGAGATGATGATGGTGATGATGATGTTGATAATGACAATGATGACGATGATGATGACGATGATGACAATGGAAATGATGATGACGACCAACCTGATTTACATGGAACCTCTGGATAAAATACCTACTCACATTGGCTTGGAAGAGCATAGGTTTTTGTACTCAGCTCAAACATCCTTGTATTAACCATGATAAATCCATTGGCATGCTCAATAAAATTTATTTCGAGATCACATTCATTCATATGTAACCTGTACCATTTGACCTCGAACATAACTAACGTGAAGGAATTAAAGTCACACTCGATTATATCATTCAAATACCCATAATATTTGTTTTCGGATATTGATGGATGCCTGCCAATTCTATAGGAAACATTAATGACCTAAAATACTTTAGTTATCTAATAATCATAGGTTTTCTTATCAATACACAAAATTTTGATACGAAATTTACAGCTATTGCACCACATAGTCTTGTGGTGTTTCAACTGCAATATGCCCCACACGGAAAAAATGCATATTTGTCAATGAATAAACATATTTGGACTTAGTAAAACTTTATAAAATAACACACCATCACCTATATTAATATAATAGAAAATAACTAAAACATGATGTGGGTGAATAATATGCTTTCATGTTTATCTTTTAAACCATATGCTAAATCAATTTCCCTTTGAGTAAGATTGATATCTTGATTACGATGAGATTTTTTAAGCAAAGTATCAATGCCTTCCCATGATAACCTACCATTAAATTATATATTACATCCATCTATACATACTTTCATCCAATCAAGATTGTTTACAATGTATAAATGTAGTGCATCCCACTCTCAACCAATTGTATGAAAAAAAATAATGCTAATTAGAGTAAATATTAAATAATAATTGATCATGGAAGATAAATAAAAATTAACTAAGTACAATATAGAAATAAATCAATATTAATGAAAAGTATTACATATCTCTACCATATAATTACCTTTCACTTTCCTCATTCTACCTTTCTCGACCAAGACCTCCCCTTCAAAATTTTTAATGGAATTGAGATCCCAAATCTAAGGCACCTTCATGATTTTTGCTGCTAATTTAGGAAGATACTAACTAATATACAACAATGATTGATATACCATGTATCCCTCCACCATATATCTCTCAATACATTCTCTTTGTCTAATGAAAGTCTTTAATGAATTTAAGTGCCTCTCCACCATCCACATTGACCTTTTGTGTACAGGTCCACATATTTCAATCTCCTAAACTTGGTGTATGAGGTAGTGTTCTTGTGCATAGAAAAATGTGAGAGGTATATACTGTTGCATTTCGTATATTAGTCGAGGAATTTATCTCCTCCAATATTTTATATCTTCTTTATGGATTTATTTAGATGAAAACCACCTACACATGATATAACAAATCAGATCATAGGTTTCAACAACGACGTATATACATTGAAAGTAAAATAGATGTCAACAAGTTGAGCAATAATGATTTTGCATATAAATCATTAATATTTACCTCATGTATTTCCCAAGGTCATATATAACTTGTTTTACTTTTTTTTCAAAGATGTCAGGGAGAGATAGAGGTAGAACAAACCGTAACAACAAAGGGATCATTAATTTTTAGGAAAATAAAACCATATTATATTACTAAGATGTCGTATATTTACCCATATAGAAATATAGTCCAAAATAATTACCTTAATGAAGGTATGTCAGTCATGAGTTTTCACGCCACCAAATTCACCTTTCTTTATTAAGATATTCTTTATGTTTGAATCAAATCTCGTGGGAAACTTAATTTTCTGAATGACCTATTGTACACAATTTCTTTCCTGCTCTATAAATAACCATGGAAGAATATTTCGGTGTACTCCATTTATATTTGAATAAATCACATTTTGTAGTGCATTATTGGCTTCCTGAATGTCAATACCAATTTTGACATTTTTTTCTTTGTAACTCCTTCCATCTACAATTCTCCACAATGTTTCTGTTACATTCTTCCTGATATACATTGTATCAAACAAATGAGCTATTTATAGGTGCTCATAGTAGGGAAACCTATTGAATTTTATAGGGTAACGTTTCATTCCTCGTGGAATCCCATTAATGCCATGATGACATTTTTGAAAAATAATTAATGAGATTACAACAATAATTGTTGGATACAATAAACAAAATTTGATACAAATGAAAATTGTAAAACATTAACATATATGCATAAACATAGACTAAATGCTTTTTTTGTAAGTTCCAAGGCTTTTGAATATTATAAAGAAAAAATACATACAAAAGATGTCAGGGTCGCTTGCGAGGAGGCTTCCCTCTTATTAGTCCTAAGGAGGAAAAACGTACCAGTTCAAGCCCACCCTTGAGAGGGAAACCGAGCCTCTAAAGTCTAAATATAATTTCATGTCCATGGGTGGGAAACCAGGCATACAAAAAACACAAAATTGATTCAAAAGAGACATGTTTGAAAAGCTGAAGAGGAAAAGTAATAACTAAAAACACGCTAGATGAAATTTGCTAAAAACTGGATCATAATGAAGGCAAGAAAACCTGAAGGAGCTGAATTACTTGAGATGGAGACTGGAAGTTGCATCTTCAGGATTCTATATATGATTAAACAACGGTAGGCTACTGAGTCTGAGGAGTTATTTGTAAGTTCTTTTACAGTGAGGGGAACCAACTTGCGGAGAGAGGAGGGCCTTTCCATTTCTTGATACACCACCTGATTCCTCTTGTAGACCAAGGAGTGCCCAATTCCAACCAAAGAATTCTTGGGTTGAGTGGATGAGGAGGAGTTAGGAGAGGATTTTCTCTCATTCCATCCACCAGGAGAGTGCATTAAGAGACGAGCCTACATATTTTTAACTATCCAATAGTGTTTCCTCCGAGTCTGATCTCTCTGTCCCACGAGTTGTTGAATTTTGACATATTCCTCCCACTCATCAAGCATGTTCCTTAGGTTCCTTGGAATAGAGTGGTCATAACCATTCTTATTCATTCCTCGTGTTCTAGTGCATCCAC
>JASDQU010503924.1:56726-73934 GCA_032191745.1 Picea mariana
CATAGTGAAATGGTTGTGGTTGGATTAACTTTCATGGTGGTAGGCCACTCTCAAATGATATTGCAGGATTAAATGGAAACAACTTTCTATTGTTAATTTACCTAATGAAAAAAAAACTCCATATGGAACTCAAAATCCCAATTTTTTGTTGGAGAGAAGAACTACTAACTTACTCTTAGTAGATATGCTTTTTATTTCAATAATATCAAGGTTATTAGATAGAAAAATATACAATATTCCATAATATAGAAAACAATGGAGTTATTTATTTACTTATAAAAGTGATTAAGGAAATATATGTTGCTAAGAGGATCAAAAGATTCAAAACCTATACTGTGTTAGTGATGCTAAGCAAGATAGCTAGGAGGTTGACACTTCCATGCAAGGAATGATCATGAAGACCAAGGAGGGGCAATATGACTATGATCAAGAACATGGAGATAGATGGCTCTATGGAAGTAATGGGAGGAAATCTTAAATGCCATTCCCTTTCCATATTCTTGATGTGATGGTGGTGGGAGGGACTCTCCCCTTCCCTATAAAACCTTGTTAATATGCCTCCAAACGATAGTTTCTACTCATATTTAGATTTCATGGGATATTATTGATGCAATATAAGTTGTCATCCCTTCTTAATACATTCAAAATTCCTACTCCTAATGAGGTATTGTAATTTTCCATTTGATCTACTTCTTGATTCTCAAAATATAGAGGTAGGAAATAATTTCAAAATATTAAGCAAGGCCTTCTTTCAACAAATGGTTCTTCCAAGGTTTGGGGAATAGAGTGTGCATTTACTTACCAAATAATTAACAATTAAAGAGGAATCACAAATCATAGATGCTTGATCATATGAAATTTGTTAAAGGAGATTCATACCTTGAAGCATTGATAGTGCTTCTTTCTCATTCTCTTGGTACCCATGTGACCCCTACTTATCTATTTAATTTAGGTTCAAAGGGAGTTGTTATCACTCCAAGAGTCTTTCCCTGACTGTAAAGGGAATGAGCTTGGTAACTTAAAATGATTTGAATAATGTATAAACTGGATCAAGTACTTGGATGACCTGAGAATGCTCTCATTCACTCAAAATACACATGAACTCACTCTAATACAAAAGGCCTTCAACTCTAGTTGCTTAGAAAGTTAAATCAAGGTATGAAATATGGAGAATGCTCATCATATCAGTAGAAACACATATACATAGTTGTACATGTGAATGACCAATTATAACAGGCTGACTTTACTCATAAGCTTAGTCTATCAATAAAAATATGAGATGACAGCCATCTGTTATTAGATAAACATAATGAAATGCACAAAAATCTACTCATAAGAAGAGACAAGATAGAAAATGAAAGTTTGAACAAGATAAAGTGAAAGAAGCTTCTGTAATATGTATTCAAATGTCTTTAATACACGAAATATATCCCAAGTCCCCAAAGTTGAACCTCTATCCCTGTTACCTCTGTGGGCTTAAATAAGCTTTACATAATAGTTATCAGATCCCAAAGAAAAGGATCAAATACCTATAAGATATCTAAATCAAAACAAATACAATGACTAAGGACCTAGATCCTATTTTTATGGAGTCAATCCATATCCTTCTATTTGGTCTCTGACAGCTCCTCTATGTGATGGAGGATGACTATACTCTCTGGAAAATTTAAGGACAGTTGAGCATCGACACCTCCTCCATCCTTGACCAAAATAGAATTCACTTTAAACTTGTCTTATACCTTGTTGGCAAATACTTGGTGTGTAGCACTATGAGTGCAAAATAGTCGACAAATGCTACAAACACTTGTAGAAGACAATTTGGACTGAAATACTTGAATATTTGATTGGATTTTGACCTGGAGGCTGCCATCATTGTTGATTCTAAACCAAAAATGTTGCTTCGAATTGTTTGCAATGATACTAATCAGGCTTCATATCATTGCCTTCTTACTTAGCCTTCTATGTCACTATGTTCACATGGTTCAAAGATCTTTGAGGCATAAGTATAGACATCTATGCTAGTGATATATACAAGACTTTGGTATCATCTTACTGCTGGAGAGGGTTTGATACCCGAATCTTCACATGCAAAATTTTATTCTCTTTAGGTAAGAATAGAGCATAAGAAAAATGGATATGGCCGAGCTCCTGTAGATCACTTCGAATGATGTTGGTTGTATGATTTGATCTTATCAATGTTCTAATAACCATATTCATCAACCTCTAAACATATATAAGACAAATAATTTGGCTAGACTTCTTGGACCTTTTGGAATGGGCATCACGACCATTCACCTCAATATCCCTGATATAAATATTTTCTCATGGATAGAGGCATAGAACAAACATACCCTGTTTTTTTATGGTCCTTTCTTAAACCAATATTTTTTATGACAATGTTCACTGGTGTTTCAGAGGTTATGGACAAGATGTCTCAATTCAGAATTTTGTTTTTGAGGACATGAAATAGGAAGATTTAGGTCTATCATCTTCGGGGTGACCTGATGATAGACCTGGGGTACACATCTTCTTTTTCTTGGAGATAGTTCATTTTGATGGTTGTGGATCCTCTTGCCCCATCATGGTGTTGCATGAGATGCTACACATTGATTCATTGGCTTATGTGGTTGATTGTTTTGGTGCATGTTTATCTCTTCATGGTTACACTTGATGCTTAGATGGATAGAGGTGATATGGTTTTGGTGCTATGATATGACATTGATGGGAGGACCATCTTGTGGTTTCTTCACATCACATGCCTTTGGTTGATGGTTATGGTTTTCTTATGCCCATATGATTCATTTGGACATTTTCATATTGGTAATTGAATTCCCTTCATGTTACTTCAACACCCTTTCACTGGATGATTTCAAGCACATTGTGATGGGATTGAATTTCGTTCCTAGTATAACACTCTCCTTCATATAATGGAAAGAAGTGTGGCCTAGTCATGTATTATTTTCTATCTTAGACTACTTTTATCTATCTGTCTATCTACCATTGGAGGTTGTGGTATTTGAAGTTTTCTTATGAACCTTATTCACCTTGAGTTTTGACCTGTACTTAGTGCATATTTGAAGGCACTTGGATATTGATTTTCCAGGATAGTTTCATGATTGATCTACAACATCATAAGAACAATTTCCAGCATAAGAATAGACCCTGCAAACCCACAGGAAGACAATAGTCTACAACACTATATCAATACTCTATTGACAAATTCTACAGCCTGTTTCATCATCGGATAACAGTTAAAAAAGACGTATTTTGTGGGAAGAAAAGTGCCCGGAAAGGAATCCTATACACATTGGAAGCTAATGGTAGGAAGAGAAAAGACTTTGAAAAATCTGAGGATACGCTTCCATGGACTCCAGTAAAATTAGAACTGACGGAATGCATCAGGGGTGTTTCATTTTTTTTAATCTCATAATCTTGATGCCCCTCGAGCAACACTTGATGATGACTTTTAGCAACAAATAGAATGAAGAATGTTGTGTATGTAATTTTTTATGTTATCACTCCAAGAGTCTTTCCCTGACTGTAAAGGTAATGAGCTTGGCAACTTAAAATGATTTGAATAATGTATAAACTGGATCAAGTTGGATGACTTGATATGCTCTCATTCACTCAAATTACATATGAATTCACTCAAATACAGAAGGCTTTCAAATATACTTTTTCAGAAGTTTAATCAAGGTATGAAAGTATGGAGAAGACTTATCACATCAATAGAATCCCATATACACGATTGTACATGTGAATGATCAACTATGACAAGAAAAATTTTCTTATAAGCTTAGTCTATCAATGAAGAGATGAGATGACAGTCATATGTCATTAGATAAACATAATCAATGCACAAAACATTTACTTATAAACAATAAAAGACAAGAGATGGAAAACTGAACAGTCTATAGTGAAAGAAACTCTTGTTTCAATATGTATTCAAAATGTTTCTATTACAAGAGATGTAGACCAAGTCCCCAAAGTCGAAACCCTATGTCTATGGCCTCTGTGGGATTAAATAATATTTACATAACAATTATCAAATTCCAAAGAAATGGATCGAAAATCAATAGAATCTCTAAATCAAACCAAATACAACAACTAAAGATCTAGATCCTATTTTTATGGAGTCGGTCCATATATTTATGTTTGATATTTAAAGGCTCCACCTGAGCCTCCTGATAAGTGTAGGAGACTTATATCCTCAAATATCACCAGCTGAGACACCCATTCAATGCTTGATTGTTGAAATCTAGGCGAATTTAGACTAAATCTGTATGTACAGGAAAATTCCTAGTTTGCAGCACAATACACTAGGAAAACATGATTTGCACTACAGACTAGATGTGTATGACTGTCTGTGAGAAAAATGAGTTGGAGAGTGACTTTAGTAGATAATCCAAGTCTTGGGGGAAGTTGTTGTAGACCTGATAATTCATGTTATGACCTGTACAACCTTCAAAACCTGCATCTTTGATTACTTTTCCCTCCTTTCATTCTATCCTCAAAATTCGGGTTTGGTGTAATAAGGTAATACTTTCATTGCTTAAACCAAGTGTTGAAGGTTTTAGAAGTCATCATCTGAAGAGTAAAGACCCTTTGATATGCATTTTTGTTTATTCCATTTTTTCATTATGGTTGATAATCTCCATGTTTTCTAGGCCAAACATCTTCCCTATGCTTCAATAGTCAATATTTCCCTTTGAGAAGTAATCAGAACAGTCATCATCAAAAGGCATCAAAACAGAGCATATTGTCAATAGGGTCATCATATGCAAAAATGCCAAAATTGTTGCCCAACCTGCTGAGAATCAAAATGGACAGTAAGAACTTGTCTTAAAAAAAATGAAACATTAATTAGAACATCTTTTATCAAATTCCTTTAACAGCAAGATTAGGGGAAGAAGTTTATTTCAGGAAGATTGCCAGATTCTCTTTGCTCAACATGTCCTTTGCCAAATAGGCATCTTCTGCTAGTTTCCTGTTGCTTGATCTTAGACTGAGATTCTTCTTATACATGTTCACTAACTGTGCTCATTGTATGTCTTTCTTTCTTACTATTTTATTTAGTTTAGTAAACTATTCATCAAGATCGGCCATATGCCCATTTATCACTTGTGTTAGTACATCATTTCTCTTCTATAATTTCTGATTTGATTCCTTTAATGCTTGGAGTTCTAACTGTGCTTCTGCATACTTGTCTTTGTTCCTTTAGCTAACAAGCACTAGTTGTACAAGAGGCTTCCCAAGCTCAAAAATAATTAGACAATCTCTTGAAACCCTTTGAGACACCTTCATACCTGAAAACTGATGATATGGGAAAAACAGAGCATTTCCCACGAGTCTATAGCACATCCTTTGTATTTCTCTTTGCTTGTGTTGACAACTCGTGAAAGTGTAGAATGATCACCAAATACATGTGAATTTTGCAATTTGAATTGTCACGGTAACTTTAAATGACCTCTAACTGAACTTGACGAGTTGATGTAGGTGAGCTTGCTTTTGAAATATTGTATCCTCATATAACCCAACAACTTGAATGAAATACTCCACTTGCTCCAAATTTGCCTCACCTAAATCTTTGCATCATCGATGCCTTTCAACATCGAATCTCAACACTTGGATCTGTCTTCTGGCCGCTGGATAATCATTCACCTTCGGACAATCTTGTCGACATCTACAAAACTTACTTGACATCTGCAAAATCATGTGCACCTAACAGCTCATCGAATCTAATAGCTAGCAAGGAGAGTTTTTTTTTAAAACTGTATTTTTATATCCGCCCAATAGCACAAATCCCACATGCATCGGGTGTTTGAGGTATGAGGACCTTTAAATATGTCAATGGTTTCATAGTATATCGATGAGACATGTGGAGTGTGGTCTTGGCACTTGCATTGGGATTGTATGTTGACTTGTGTCTTGGCTTGTATTGGTTGTGAAGTCTGGTATATGTGCTTGACATGTGGACTTTGGTGTGTGAAATGACTTAGCTTAGGATTAGACCTAGTTCACTCGAGCACACACCACTTTTTGGTAAAAATTACAAAAAGAAAATATTTTTTTCTTTTTGGCAAATCTAAAGAGGCATAAAACTAGGGTTTTAGGCAATACTAACAAAGATTTTGGAATGTAGGTCAGAAGCGAGGATCATGAGGTGTCTAGTCAAAATTTGATAATAGGTGCTCATGATACTCGATGAAATTTTATAAAAAACTATGACATAGGAAAATGATCAAAGAGATTTGACAATGCAAGCATGAAGATGCTAAAGACGCTCAAAAATTTAAGAGGATATTTTGAGTGCTAACAGCTACAATAATACTGACACTAAGGCATCATCCATGTATCAATTTTGGCTTGACTATAATCTGTAGCAGATCAATACAATCAGAATTCTTATGCAAGCTCAATGAAGGATTTGATTTGAAATTTATTAAGCTGGAAGGAAGCAACATTTATCAGTACTGTAAAGGGAGATCTATGAGCATTTATTGATTCATACATGATCTATGTCCAGCAGATTCTAAGGCCCAATATGTTGGGTGCCCTCCCTAGGATGATGACAAACAAGAAGCCTACCAACATGGCACATCACTAGCAGTTGTTGCAAGCAACCTACAGATCGAGTTAGGACAAATTTTCATCCCATTGGAACAGCAGTATACAACAGTCAAAAAGTTTCTCCTGTGAGGAAGAAGAGACGATTTACTTTCAGACCTGTTTCAGTATCCATATTTCACTCACATCACCATATTTAGGTCTGTTAATCTTTGAAAGAAGTTGATATATTTGACATGGCAGGAAGAGTGCTCAAGAAAGGTGAGATACCCATTTCTATGAAGGCATATGGTTGTTATATCTAGAACGATCGGCCTATTGAGTGGTTTTAATGTGTATTTTGAGGTATGGATTGGTTAAACAACCAAGGGAAGGTTGGAAAATGGACCACGGATTGCACATTCTATGAGAACATTCAAATTTTTGAGTGTTTATAACCATTTTTGTGTGTCTTCCATTTGAGATCTACTTTTGATGGAATTTTTTGGCATAAATGAAGGAACACACTTGGGATTTAATCACCATACCAAGAAAGTAAAAGGTCAGAGCATCCTTTCTTGACACACATTCCTATGAGTTCAACCAGTACACATTGAAGATTTAGAGGAGAAATTTGCCTTGGGTGTTGTAGCTCCATGCCTAGGGCATTGTGACATACATTGAAAGTTGTGAATAGGTGCCTTGGGCATTGTGAAAGGTGCTAGAATGGAAGCCCATCTTCGAGTACCTACACATTTTCTTTTGGTTTGTATCATGCATCTTGGGTAGATGTCAGGTGGCAAGATAGTTAGAAGGAAGAAACAAATTCATGGCAGCATACTGTAGATCTATCATGGCAATGAGGATTCAGAGTCAACATTCCTAGCTTCATTTTGGAATGATTGAAGGACTATCAAATTTACTTTTTGGGTTAACCTGAGCATAGCGGTAGTTTGTTACATTCATGTAATATAATTCCAAAAGCAATGCATTTTGTTGAGATAGAATAAAGGCATGTCAACACACACAATAACATCTCTAGAAAGAAACAACTGAAGAGAAATCTTTGGAGCAGATTAGAGAGGGGTGCTTTTAGGACTATTTTAAGATATATTATGTTGTAATTTTAGTTTGTGTAGTTTGAGTCGTAACATAGATTTTTTACCCTATTTAAATTTTATAATAACAAATATAGGGAACAGAGAGATTCTTTCATATTACCTATTAAATCCCAAAACAAAACACAAACAAATTTCATTCCTTAATCCATTGTCTAAGGTGAGATTAATGCTTATTGTGTTTCCTACATATTCATTGATTATGATATAAATAAAAGTAATATAACTATGGAAAGGAATAAGAGAGAGAACTTGTTTATGGACATCTAAGTTTGTAGAAACATTCTCTTAGAATTCCTTATAGCTCCAACTAGTAATCTTATCTTCTTATCTCTCGGTTAATATCATATCCTCAGATATATCGACTCCCTAGGATGGCTCTGCACTGCTCTAGGAGGCCAGGCTTTAAGCTTGATACAAGAGGATTACTTCAGGAATGTTGTGTTCCCTACATTGATAACCCTAGTATGTTTATGAAAATACTGAACAATGCAGTAATAAAATATTGTAGAAATGAAAATATAGAAAAAAATAATACAATTTTAGAATTCAAGAGAATTCTGAGATCATTTCATGAACTGTTGGAAAATGCTTGAGTGCGAAGATTATTCAAGTATTCAGAAATACCATACAGTTTTAGGTATTTTACAGTTAGGCTCAATTTTCTTATGTCATGTTTTTCTAGGAGGGGCCTTTGGGCTCCCACTTTGTATTGTATCTCACATTGTTTTGTGTAGCAGTCCCATTGACCTATTTATGGTCATTTGTTGGATATTAATAAAATTATCTTATCTTATGTACATAGTGACTAACTTCACTTTAGTTTACATGAACTAAATGGGAGTTTAGTTCACTTTCAAAATCCACGGTTTCAACTACAGGTAAAGTAGATGAACTTAACGTAGTAGTTCCTACTACTATTGGAGGACTTGCACATGGAAACTCTTTGGAATAATGCACCAGGTGGTTGATCTGATCAACTGTTAAAGACACTCAATAATTTTGTACCAAGTAACAAACTTTAAGCCACTTTTTTAGCTCTTTATGATATGTGGACAACTAGTTTAAAGTGATCTTGACTCCTAAGTGGGTTTCATATAGGTTCTAGATGTTGTTTAGGAATTTGACATCAAATGAACTCTTTATAATAGGACATAATAGCATAGGTGGAAGGAATCGGCAAAAACATGGTGCTTTGCATCACTAGGATCGATATTGTTGCAATGTATTAAAGGTAGTTTGAGTGCATGAATACTATGTGTTACAAAAAAATCTAACACTCCCACATGATGTAAAGTCCCAAGCATCAAAGGGCTAGTCTTGTTCAACTTAGGACCACAATAGCTCTTCTTCTCACTTTTGGTTGGCTCTTCTCCAACTCAAGGGGGGCTTCCATAAGGATAGGATCCCTAAGGCAATAGAATGGAGGCAATAGGCCCCTCCTTAGGAAGTTATTTTGTTGTACTCCTGTTCTAATTTTGAAAGTTGTGAAGCTAACTTTGCACATAAGCTAATTTGAATATAGGGTGTTTTTTAGTGAAGTCAAAAAATAGATTGATCCTTAATTATCTAAGGAGGTATAAGTTTACGAATTCAACCACTGGTGCCTTCAGTTACCTCTTTGCTTCTTTTCTTCTATCTTTCTTATGAACTTGAGTCTTCTAACTATCATTAAGCTCTTGAACTATGTGAAATTTGAAGTCTCTCATGTTTCTTTCACAACAATTTTCTTCAAGTATTCGAAGTGGACAAGTGTCCATAGGCTTGATCTTTGGACCCCCTTAGGCTTTTTAGGGATTGTGAAGTCAATACGATACTCAATACATTTGATACTTCTTGGATCAAATGTACTTGTTTCTTTTCTCATTAATTATAGAACAAACTTCATCTTTGGTGAGCAATTTTTGAGCATATTGATGGTATGAGAATTCTGCTTCCTAATATCTCTCTTGGTTAAAGACTTGAATTCATAGGATTCTTATAGTTTATGAATTGCTTTGGGAGTATAGTATTAGTAGCTAGTGTGTCCTATTACCTCCCTCAAAATCCTTTATAAC
Source organism: Picea mariana (assembly GCA_032191745.1). Lineage (NCBI taxonomy): Eukaryota > Viridiplantae > Streptophyta > Pinopsida > Pinales > Pinaceae > Picea > Picea mariana. Next base: position 66,448 of record JASDQU010503924.1, read on the forward strand.
GATTTGAACCTTCAACTAGCATTACTTCTTATACTCATGCCTCACTAGTGTCTTCTCAATAGGAGTCGTAAGACAATGCAAATCTTTTTGTGGTTTATTCTCTTATTTGAACATTGATTATTTTGTAATGCCAAGTGGATTCCAATTGGCATTTTTTTTATTTAGCTAAGTTAAATAATTACTATGAGGAAGCGAAATGATGTATGGATATGGTCAATTCCTTCAAAACATGCTATCTATTCCAAAGTTCTACCTTCTCCCCAAGTTGGTTGCATCATGGGAGTAGCTACATAAATTATTGGTATCTCTTAAATACTATTTATGTTACTACATTGTGCATCATTTTGATTGGATTAGATCCTATCTTCAAGGAGTTAAACCCTATCAAAATTTGTGGTCTTCGATAACTTGCTCTGTATGTTGGAGGCTGAATACACTTGGCAGAAGCTTCTTTGACAGTTGGGAACTCATACCTCTTCTTCCTCAACTAAAAACAGAGTTCTAATAGAACTTGTCTTCCTCTTCGTTAGGAAATCCCTCATTTTTAGCGCTACTGGTGTAAAAGAGTCGACAACTGCTACAAACAGCTGAAGAAATCCATTTGAACAAAATTACTTGAAACTTTGATTGAACCCTGACTTGTAGCCTGATATCTTCGTTTCCTGAACTCATGATGCTGCCTCCAAATACAATGATACTACTTAGCCTTCGTATCATTGCATTTTGCTTGATTTTCATATCACTATGTATATACATTTAAAGATTCATTTAGGATTAGCATATACATTTTCATAAATGATATATATAGGATCTTATCATCATCTGATTGTTGGAGAAGATCTGCTACCCAGGTCTTCATATGCATGCTCTTATTTCTTTAGGAAAAAACAGATTATAAGCAAAGTAGGGGGACCGAGCCCCTGTAGAGTACTCTGACTGGTGGTGATTATATAATTTGCCATGGCTAGTGTTCTGATAACCATACTTCATATCTGTGCTTCATAGTTTTCATTATCAAAACTGAAAATGATCTTTAGGCCAAAAATGATATATACTTCTTCCATAGTTATATCAAGTACATGCCTCCTATATATATCTGAATATAGTTAGCCATCATAGGAAAACTGGTATCAAAACTTGAAGCCAACTTCCTGTAGGTCATTCCTCTTCCTTAGAGGAAGAGGGTGAGGCTATTCCCTTTAGGAAAATGGCAAGGTTCTTCTTGCTAAGCATTGTCCTGGCCAAATAAAAATCCTTAGCCAATTTTCTATTGTCTGCCCTTAAACTCATATTTTGTGTGTACATGTTAATGAGTTGTTCTCTCTGAGTACCCTTTCTTTTTATATTTCTCCTCATTCTTGCATGATAAATGTGAGATCCACTATTGGTTACACAATATCTAGAACATGAAAGATTTGCTACAGGAATACCCATTTTCCTCTAAGAACCCTGTAATTCAAGGAGTATAGTTGTTGCAGGCACATCCAAGATACTACAAAACTATATTTTGAGTCCTAACCTCGCCCTTGAAATTGTGTTTGTAATTTGGTTTATATAATTGGGTTTTGGCAATGGAATAAAGAAAAGGAAGATTTGTGATTCTATGAGTTAAACTGTTTGTTGCAGTGGAATCATGGAAATTCAGTCTTGCACTCAATTTAGTAAAATAATTTTTTCTGAGTTGTTTTCTGGAAGTGAAATTTTTTTTAACACAAACTTCAAAGCTGTTGAAAGTCCATTTGTACAATTTCTTAGTTGATTTAGGGGTTTAAGTTAAACATTTATCTGTAATTCCATTTCCAGACTTGCAATAGACAAATTGATTGATTAAGTAGCTATGGGGGAATTCCTCCAAAGCCCATATCCCTTAGTATTCTTTTCATCTACCCAGTAACATGCGTATCAGTTGTAGTACACCACAGGTTTGTAGGCGATGACCCCCTATCTAGGTAGTAAACCACAGGTATTAGCTGCACTACTACCACTTCAAGCAACATACCTCAGGTATCAGCAACAGTACCACTGGGTCAACATGCGGTAGTCTTAGAAAAAATGCACAGTAAACCTAGGTGCCCAGAAAATGAGAGTTTTCTTAATCAGAAGACACGTGTTATCCCACACTAGACATTAACCCATCGATAGTGCTATGTAATATTTGTCAATTGTTTTTGCATTGAATGTGTGTGAACACACTTTATTGAATGAAAATCAATCACATGGAAACCTAAACCCTAATTAAGAAAACAATAGCAGAGAATGGAAAAAATTAGCGATCTCATCAAGAGTTGGATTATACAGATCCACCCTCATGTATAAACTCTGAAACGCAAGAAAGGTTAAACATTGACAAAACCCTGAGTTATCCACTTGGGGCAGTCATGTGTATCCACTGGTACATCTTGCTAGTGATTGTACATGCTTTCTAAAGTTCACCAAGGAAGCCAGTTTGTTTTGCATGATCAACCACACTGTACATTTATCCTCAGGAAGAAATGCTTGGTCACATCAAGCAATTTCTTGCATACCTCCAAACCTCTAGCCTTCTAGAAACATGAAAATTTCCCTTGCATTCAGATGACAGATAGACTCTTTATGCTATGCCTGAGATTAACCTCCCAAAGTTCGTCGAGTATAGGCTCCAGAGTCTTCCCAAAGTTCGTCAAGTATAGGCTCCAGAGTCTTTCTGATGATATCAGGCTCCTTGACTACCAGCCTTTATCATGCTTTTTTGCCACAATTTCCAAATTCTACAGTTTCAAAGAAAATGAAATATTGCCAAATTCTGGCTCCATTTTTAGTTAGTTCTAGAAGAAACACTCCTGATCATATCATGTTGCATTGTTGTTAATAGTAACAATATCTAGAAATAATGTTATAGAAATATTTTAAATTCCGTGTTTACCAAATCCCCATACTTTCTTCTACGGGTTGCTTCATTTATAAATGCTTACTTGACAGTTGGATGAATGGTAACATCTCTGGCATTTGGATGCTTTGCTTATCAAACCCTTATGACACTATTGGGTGCCTATCATGACACATGGTGCACTTTTACTTAATTCTTGTAAGCACTTTGGACACTTGAATTCAGGTTCGAGAACTTAGCGCACACCTAATTACTTGCCTCACAGTCGATGCAATCCTGGTTGGATAAATGTGGCAATCCCTTGATCTCGGTAAGCTCCATTCCTTGACACCTCTTGTTTCATGGCCTTCAACCTCAATGAACCATCTGCCAATATCATCCCGATCTTCTTTGACATATGACACCAGGGAGGAGCTTGAATGCTATTTGTTTTAACAAATACTGGAATTAGTTTTGACTCTTTGAACGGTCCACAGTTGATGGCACATCCTTTCATTACCCAAGCATTTTTTCCTTGCTATCAATCTCTACTAATTGACACGCAACAAGAAGCAATACTATTTGGAACCCACAGAGGTGACTATGCAAAAAACTGTAGGAACAGACAGATTATCATTCCCTTCTAACAGCAGGAGAGGTGGTGCACTTGTCAAATCCTGTATATATCTAATTAAGATAAAAAGGAGAACGATCACTTATAGCTGCAACAACCAACGAGAACTGAAAACACTTCTCATGGTTTCTTTTGATGCTTGGCTCTGTTTCTCTTGTGACACTTGCGTAACACTCATAGCACCTGGCATCATAATGTTTTTTTTATTTTTTATTTTTTTTAACTCTGTTTTTTAATTTATTTGCTCAATGATCCATGTCCTACATGCATCGGGACTTTAAAAAAATGTTTCCTTCATATATGCCAAAGCACCCCATAACTTTCAATGAGGTATGTAATGGTTTTGGGCTTGGCGCTTGTGTTGGTTTATGTGATGACTGTGGGCTCGGAGTTTGGCATGGCTTATGGAATTTGATAGGTGATATGGCTTAAATTAACAAATAAAATATATTTTTATTCAAAATATATTTTTTATTTGAAAATATAAAAGATATATAAAAACTAGTTTTTTTTAAGGCAAAAATAGCAATTTATTTCTTTTAAACTTTAGGAATGCAGGTCAAAAGGCAAAGTCAAAACAATTTTAGGCAAAGGCAATCAATGGGAGATTATCAAGGCTTGAAGGGGAATTTGAAGACTCACAATGGGCAAAAGATCAAAAGAATATGACCATTAACACAAATTTTGATGAAGAGCGCTCAATTTTTTCCTCAAAAATTTGGGTGCTAACACATCCTTGAAGCTTACTTGCCTCAGCTTGATTTGATTCTCTTTTTGTATTTCTTTCCTACAATTCTCATGATCCTCTCCAAAGCTGAAGGGATTCCTTCAAAAATCCATGTAGTGAGAGCTTCGTCTGGAAAGTATTTTTACTTTATAGTGTTCAATGTTTTCCTGGGAGTTACAATAGGTGGCACCTTCTTCAATTCCCTCGAGTTGTTTGAAAAGAAACCCAATTCAATTGTTACGCTGCTTGGCATTTCTCTTCCTCCCAATTCTACCTTCGTCATTAGTTTTGTTGTTGTCAAGTAAGTTGGGTTTTTGTTCTCTTAATTCCAATTTCCCAAAATCGTTCTCTAGTTCTTAGTCTCTGAAATAATTAGTTGGTAGTCTCCTATTGATGAGATGGGTTTTCTTTCTATGGTTTCAATGTTTGATTTCCTTTCTATGTGGATTGTCCTTTTAAACAGGTTTTTGGTAGGTTCAGGGCTTGAACTTTCTCGCTTGGTGCCGCTAGTGATATACCATGTCAAGAGGAGATATCTTTGTAAGACTGAAGTAGAGCTACAAGAGGCTTGGGCTCCTCCTAGGTTTGGTTATGCTACCAACGTTCCAAATGACATTTTGATCATAACCATTGCACTATGCTACTCTGTTATTTCTCCCATGATCCTTCCTTTCACCATTCTGTACTTTTCTGTGGGATGGTTTGTGGTTCAGAATCAGGTGACTCTCTCTCTCTCTAAACCTTGTTTGTTTATATCAAACGGAAATTGATGCATCCAAAATCCATATGAAAGAGACATGTGATAAGAATACAAGCTAAGGGGTTGAGAGAAGCACATATGCACTGCTGTAAAACAAATAACTGTAATTTTGAAGTGTTGTGTAAGCTGACAACCTCCATTTTTGTGTGTGCAGGCACTGAACGTGTATGTTTCATCTTATGAGAGAAATGGGTGTATGTGTCCTCATATGCACACTGGGATACTGGCATCTTTGTTCCTCTCCCAGATTACCATGTTTGGGTACTTCTCAATCAAAAAATTATTTTACTCACCCTTGCTCCTCCCACTTCCCTTTGTACTTCCATGGAGATGGCTTGCAACTTAGATGTTAAGGAAGTTCTAAACTTGTCATTGGTTGTGAAGGCATATACCCCTCCCTGTCTGCTGGTGGAGGATAATTCTGATGATGTTGAGAAAAATGAGGATGCTCATCCCACCATAACAACATCAATTCCTACATCCAATGCTTGACCAACCATACCTAATTCAATTTTTCATTTACATTATCAAAACAAGAAATCAAGAAATGAAATTTAAGAGACTATTGTTGTTTTTTCCATTATCTTAAAAGTATTGTATCATTATTATATCATTTTGATATCATTGGAGAAGCATTCCAAAATCACCGAGTCGAGTTTTCTGTTGTAACATAGTGTTTTATGTTATAACATAGTTTAGGATGAATGGGGAGCCTAGACATGCATGATTTTCGATTCATCTTGTAAGTCCTCTACATCTTGTTCATTCTATTTTTGTATATTGCATGAGAATATGATATTCAATGGTTGTTAGTGATTTTCAAGTGTTTGGTGGGGTCAACACGAAACATCTGTTTGTGGATTTTGGCTAAGCTTGAAAGGCATCATCTTAAAGTAGTGTATATTTATGTCCTTTTTTCTGCAATGCTTCTTCACATTAACTTGAAATTGTTCTGCTCTGAGTTTGCTTCATCAGCTTGAGGCAATGCTTATTTGTTGTTCACGAAAATAAGGCTAAATATTCTTCTGTTGTGATTGTGGGCTTCAAAATATGTGGCATTCTTTATAATGAAGGAAAATATTCTAAGCTAATTTTAAGCAAAAGTTCTCTTAGGTATGTTTTTTTTACTCTAAAAGATTTAAAGGAAATTAATGTAAATTTACTTTAAACATAAATTGTTGAAAAAGATGACTAGGTATTTTAAGATGCTGCCAAAGACGGTAATAGTTGATCACGGATCTATAAACGCAACAGATTTCTTTAAAATAATACTGTGCAAAGACAAATAAATTAGTTCTAAACTTGGTTTAATTTATGGTGACACCTAATATGAAAATTTTCATCAAGGTATGCTCAATAGTATGAAGTTTTTAATTCCACCAGGACTTTCATTAGACCATTTTGGAAAATGAGCACTGTTGATATAAGAAAGGAAAATAATTGAATTTCTCAAACATTAGAAAAAGAGAAAAGATCTTTGCAAAATAATCTTGATGATGAGAATTTGATGATAGCTTCTATCGAACTAAAAGATTATTAAAGGACATAAAATTTATATTGCAAGTGGGTGGAGGGTAAGAGCTCATCTTAATTCGTTCAAGGAAGGAGACAGAGGTTCGATATACTTGTGGCATATGCTTAAGGCTAATCCAGGGAGTTCATCAAATCCTTGAAGATGAGGAATCATACTTTAATTGTCAATATAAAATAGTAGATGCGATCACATAAATTTATAAAGATTTATTCACTTTGCAACCTTTCTCAGCTGAAAATATCTACCCATTCAAGCCTATAGAAAGTCGCTTGCAAATAACCTTTTCATTTTCAGACCATGTTTGGTGGGACCTTGAGGAAGGGTCTCATTAAATTTACTCGTAAACCGRGTGGTAAAWTTTCATAAAATTTCGGTTCAGGTTTCAACTTTGAGGACTTGAAATGTGTTTCTCTTGGCTATTTCTCCCTCCCACATTGGTTTTTTGGGGGGATATTATTTTTTAGGAAGTCTAGTTTCTATATAGGAGGGAATATATTGGGTTAAGGATTTTGGTTACAATGTTTCTTTGGCCTTGATAATATTTGAATAAGATTTTTATAAGATTGAATGGGCTTCAATTGAACTAATGTAAAGAAACATAAGAGTAATATTTTAGAAAAAAAATTATAAGAACGATGAGTGTTTTTATTTAAAGATGCTTCTACTTATTTGGAAATTGTTGGAAAGCTACTTAATTATGTTTGTCTTCAAAGGTTGATTAGGAAACATAGTCGTCCTCTTGTTACAACCCTCTTTGTTTTATTTAATGAAGTTATACCTTATGTCTTGAGGGATCTTTCTTTAGGGGGGGCCTCCAAAATGTTTATTGTTATCTAATTAGTAAAACTCTTATTCTTTATTTTAGGTGATTGATAAAGTATAAAAATGGATTTCCCTGAACTTATACCATCATTAAAATGGTGTTATTGAAGGAGATGTGAACTCTTATAGTTAAGAAAACTACTACATAACACACTAAATAGGATT
>JASDQU010503924.1:74184-91084 GCA_032191745.1 Picea mariana
ATAAACGAAACAATGAACTAGCTCACTTCTTAGATATTCTAGATCAAATTCCTGAGGTTGAAGAAAGGATCAAAGAAGTTATGAAAAGTTTTAAGACATATAAGGTAATAACCATAATTTCGATTTGTTTTATTTTTATGTCATAAGATCAATTACAAAAGCTTGATTTTTAACTTTTACATTATCTAAACGAAAAAATGTTTTCTTTCTTATATAGATATTTTTGGATCTTGTTGACACGGACATGCATGGTATCGGTAGTAGTGGCGCTGCACAGATGCCACAGGTTCCCAACGCAGGCCCTCGTATAGCTGCCAGGATGAAACTATTCATATCTCCACCTTCCACACCATTAGGTGGGAGCCACAACATGCCGATCAAGGAAGCGGCCACACAGGTAGGCTCTAGAGGTGGTGACGGAGATGAGGTCAATGATTTGTCAAAATATATGGTTGATTTTCCTAAAGAAATACGTGTGACCAGCACAAGGACCCTTAAAGGCACCTTTATGTTCAACGAGGAAGGGATTCCATTAAAAAAGGTTAAAGTCCCAGGTAATTTTTAAAATTTTATTTTTTTCATGTTCTCTATGTAGACAAATATAAGTCATCTAAATTATTATTTTTAAATTAATAATCATATAATCATTTTGCGTGTAGGGAAAAATGATTTTTACATGTTCTTGGAGAATAAGGATTTTCTTATTTTTGGGCCCACCATATGGGAGAGGTGGAATTCCTAGAATTCCAACCTCAAAAAAGAATTGATGAATTATCTAGAAATCCTTTTTGCTGTAGATACTTTTAATAAGACCTTGGCCACCACCGCAGTTGGACAATATTTAAAACATATGCAAGAAACATATAGGAAGCACTTGAAAACAAATGATAGGTATGAGCGTCCTCTGATGATTCCAGAGAGGGAGTGGAAGGCCCTCATTGAGGATGAAAAAGAGAAGAATATGACAGATGAAGGAAAAATACCCTCTGGTCCTAGAAGGTAAATCACAATTTCAATTGAACACCTTCAATTTTTTTTAGATGTAAAAAAAACTGTGGTATATATTAACATACTTTAAAATTTTGATGATAGGATGACTGACACATCAAAGGCCACAAAATCAAGGCTTTCTAAATGTGGCCAACACAGGCTAGGCCAAGGCGACTACTTGAAGTTGCAGTCACGAATTGTAAGTACCTAAATATCTTATTTGTATCGCCTTAAAAATTTTAGGTAATTGCAGCAAATAACATAAAAATACATACTCTTATGCAATGTAGGGTGACAAGTTTGGTACTGAAACCATGGAGGAAGACCTCAAGCTTGGTTACAAGTATGGCTATAAAGTGGTAGTTGAACACCGAAAAAGCTTGGGGCAGATACCAAGAACCACTTTGCAGGATAATGTAAATAAAATTCAATCCACTATAACCTTTATTATTAAAAGAATACAGTCATGTTGGATATTATTAATATTTACAACTTTTTTATAATCAGGGGAGCAACACTGTCAATGAATGCACTAGTACTATTGGAGAGCAGTGCGTTGATAGCATTTTTCAACCAAAAGATGGATTTGATACCATTCAGTACCAATTTTCCACGGAGGCGCAGCCGCACAATGGTGCTATGACTGAGTTGACACATGACAGTAATATGGATGTATTTTAATCATATACTTTATAATTTCATAGTTATACATTTTTTACTTCTATTTTTTTTTACTTATACATTTATGATTGTCCTTATAAATTTTGTGGTCTCAATGGTAGAGAATGTTGTACTTGAGGCTCATACAGTTGAAGAGGAGCACGCGGGGGAAACCATTCCAATGGTGTCGGCCAGTGCACTAGGTAAATAATTACATTACAGGTGTTTTTTTAAATATTACTGAACTAGTTCAATGATATTTAAAAACTGACCATTTAAATTTTGTATTTTTTTCTTTTGTAGGTGATGCCTCATCACAACGGCCTCCATTACACTGTGAGTACCCCATGACTAGGCGTGCTTTGCATGATAAGACACAATCACAATCAAATTTTGAAGAGCATGCAAAGAACGAAGACATAGATATTGATGAAATGATTAGGAACTATAGAGCTAAGAAGAAGAGGCCGGCTAAAAGTACTAAATGATGATGTACATGAATATTTTAATATGTTTGTTTTTGTTGTAATTATTTCAATAGATTTATATGTTGGGTATTGGGGAATTTAGAGTGATGTGCGAGGGGGGAGGGGGAGGAGCCATAAGAAATTTCGCCTTCACGTGTTTGGCCCTGTTCAATAGAGAATAATTTATTTGAGTCATTTAATCTTGGAGCAAACCTCCCTCGATCCAACAGAGAAACAACAAAGTCAATGTTGACTTCGTTGCTGCTACTTCAAATCAAGGGAGGTAGTTTCATCAAATATTAGACACGTGGTTCCAATAAATTATTCTCGAAACCAAAAGGAGATCATTCAGGTATGTTCTGACACTCTCATAAAAATGCATCTTAGAGTAAATAATGCGCTACCAATATTACTTGTATTGATTTTTTAGATATTTATGGAGGTTGAATGATTTTGGTAGGTACTTTAAGATCTTTCTTCATCGATTGAGGGAAGCTCAAGACTAACATAGGGCCATACAAATTAAGAGAAACACACAGGACCAACCATTCCAACTATATTTTTGACCAGTTCATCAGATCAGGTGTGATTGCTCTCCTTCCAACATATAAGTTTATATAGCCATCAATTATAGTTATTTTAATTTTCATTTGTTTATTTCTTTTTAAATTAGTGAATAAATGGAGAATCCTTGGCACCTACAAGTGTTAAATTGGTTAACATGGATCTATTACCAAATCTAGTAGATATGCATTAGAATTTGTGGATTGGGAAATATATGCAATGGTTTCACACTAGCATAGCCATTTTAAAAATTCCCTTATTTCCTCTAAAATATAATTAGTGATAGACTCCATGTGCCATAGTGAAATGGGTGTGGTTGGATTAACTTTCATGGTGGCAGGCCACTCTCAAATGATATTGCAGGATTAAATGGAAACAACTTTCTATTGTTAATTTACCTAATGAAAAAAAAACTCCATATGGAACTCAAAATCCCATTTTTTTGTTGGAGAGAACTAGTAATTTGCTCTTAGTAGAGATGATTTGTATTTCAATAATATCAAGGTTATTAGATAGAAAAATATACAATATTCCATAATTTAGAAAACAAGGGAGTTAGGTATTTACTTAGAAAAGTGATTAAGTAAATATATGTTTCTAAGAGGAGCAAAAGATTCGAAACCTATGTTGTGTTAGTGATGCTAAGCAAGATAACTAGGAGCTTGACACTTCCATGCAAGGAATGATCATGAAGACAGACGAGGGGAAAAATGACTATGATCAAGAATATGGAGATATAAGGCTCTAGGGAAGTAATGGGAGGCAAGCGTAAATTCCATTACCTTTCCATATTCTTGATTTGATGGTGGTGGGAGGGACCCTCCCCTTCCGTATAAAACCTTGTTAATATGCCTCCAAACAATAGTTTCTACCCATATTTAGATTTCATGGGATATTATTGATGCAATATAAGTTGTCATCCCTTCTTAATACATTCAAAATTCCTACTCCTAATGAGGTATTGTAATTTTCCATTTGATCTACTTCTTGATTCTCAAAATATGGAGGTAGGAAATAATTTCAAAATATTGAGCAAGGCCTTCTTTCAACAAATGGTTCTTCCAAGGTTTGGGGAATAGAGTGTGCATTTACTTACCAAAGAATTAAAAATTAAAGAGGAATCACAAATCACATATGCTTGATCATATGCAATTTGTTAAAGGAGATTCATACCTTGAAGCATTGATAGTGCTTCTTTCTCATTCTCTTGGTCCCCATGTGACCCATACTTATCTATTTAATTTAGGTTCAAAGGGAACTGTTATCACTCCAAGAGTCTTTCCCTGGCTGTAAAGGGAATGAGCTTGGTAACTTAAAATGATTTGAATAATGTATAAACTGGATCAAGTTGGATGACCTAATAATGCTCTCATTCACTCAAAATACACATGAACTCACTCTAATACAAAAGGCCTTCAACTCTAGTTGCTCAGAAAGTTAAATCAAGGTATGCAATATGGAGAACGCTCATCGTATCAGTAGAAACACATATACATAGTTGTACATGTGAATGGCCAATTATAACAGGATGATTTTACTCATAATCTTAGTCTATCAATAAAAAGATGAGATGACAATCATCTGTTATTAGATAAACATAATGAAATGCACAAACATTTACTCATAAGAAGAGACAAGATAGAAAATGAAATTCTGAACAAGATAAAGTGAAAGAAGCTTATGTAATATGTATTCAAATGTCTTTAATACATGAAATATAGCCGAAGTCCCAAAAGTCAAACCTATAGCCCTGTTACCTCTATGGGCTTAAATAAGATTTACACAATAGTTATCAGATCCCAAAGAAAATGATCAAATACCTATAAGATCTCTAAATCAAAACAAATACAATGACTAAGGACCTAAATCCCATTTTTATCAAGTCAATCCATATCCTTCTATTTGGTCTTTGACAACTTCTCTATGTGTTGGAGGATGACTATACTCTCTAGAAACTTTCATGACAGCTAAGCATCGACACCTCCTCCATCCTTGACCAAAATAGAATTCACTTTAAACTTGTCTTATACCTCGTTGGAAAATCCCTAGTTTGTAGAAATCCCTGGTTTCTACAGGTTTGGAACACCTGTAGAAGACAATTTGGACTGAAATACTTGAATAATTGATTGGATTTTGACTTGGAGGCTGACATCTTTGTTTCTTCTAAACCAAAAGTGTTGCTTCCAACTGTTTGCAATGATACTAATCAGGCTTCATATCATTGCCTTCTTACTTATCCTTCTATGTCACTATGTTCACATGGTTCAAATATATTTGAGGCATAAGTATAGACATATATGCTAGTGATATATACAGGACTTTGGTATCATCTTAGTGCTGGAGAGGGTTTGATACCCAAATATTCACATGAAAACTTTCATTCTCTTTAGGAAAGAACAGAGCATAAGAAAAATGGATATGGCCGAGCTCCTGTAGATCACTTTGACTGATGTTGGTTGTATGATTTACTCTTATCAATGTTATGATAACCATATTCATCAACCTCTGAAAATATAAAAGACAAATAATTCGGATAGACTTCTTGGACCTTTTGGAATGGGAATCACGACCATTCACATCAGTCTCCCTGTTATAAATATTTTCACGTGGATAGAGGCACAGGACAAACATACCCTGTTTTTTATGGTACTTTCTTAAACCAACATTTTTTATGACGATCTTCACTGGTGATTCAGAGGTTATGGACAAGATGTCCCAAGTCAGAATTTTGTTTTTGAGGACATGAAATAGGAAGATTTAGGTTTCTAAGGGAAATTGAAGCTTCCCAATTAACTGCCAATTCAGAGACTCTCCTTCCTTAATGTTTTAAGAGTTGCATGATATCCCATGTTTGCCATGTAGTCCCCTCCAATTTTGTTTCCAGTGCAGGCCAGACTATCTGGTTGTTCTCTTAACCAAATTTGAAGGACAAAATCATATTGATTCCAATCTTCCCTCATGTTGTCTACCTACTTTCACTGTTCCTGTTGCAAGTACTTAACAAATTCATTATGTGTTAATCATTAATGATAGAAATATTATAACTATTCAGTCCTGAAAGATGTGAATATATTAAAACTTGAGATTGAAAGGTTATTGTTCAAAGAGAGAGATCATTGTGGAAATTTTCATGATATGAATGCAAGTAAGGACTTGAGGAAAATATTTACCTTTATTCTAGTCTCTAAAAGAACACTTTTGTAGAAGCTTCCAAGTTTGTGTTATATATGATTATAAGTTTAGTCAGTTGTAGAGGGATAAGATTGTTAACTAAATGGAGTGAATGCACTTTTGCTACACATTAATAGAATGGTAAAAAAAAGGAAAACAGCATAGAACATAACTAAATGTAAGTTAAGACCTAAAAAATTGAACATTCACAAGGAAAAAGTTGTTTACAGCTTTATGTGGAAAATCAAAAGGTGCAATCCAATCCTGAAAATGTGTATAAAACATCTTCAAAGGATTTTTATAAGAAGCACTAGTTGTAACTATTTGTGTTTACCAAGGTTGGACCACGGTAAAATTAAATAATTATGATTACAAATACAAACCATGGTCGAAGACTCCACTAGTATAAAATTAATAGTATAAAGGTCTTGTGGTTGTTTGTGTATATATAATGACTATCAGGTTTTTGGACGTTGGGTCATAAGGGGGTTAGGTTTATCAAATGTCATTGATCACATATGATGGTAAGACTAGATGAATATTATCAAAGCATTTAATGCATATGAATAATTGCTACTTTAGTTAAATAAGTGGCTTGCAGTAACTTCAATGATTGCTCTTGCATCTTAGACAACATATTGCACCCAAGTCAACCTTATTAAATATTCTAGGAGTTTTGGATAAGTCTTGCAGAATGACTCTTACATTTTGATTACAACATTATAGCAAGAATTGTTTTCGTGATGTCAAAGTTTGAAAGTGGGATGTTTTTTGTGGTCAATTCTCTCATGGACATGCTTTCCAAGATTGGTGGTATTGATGTTGAATAGAATCTCTTTGACGGAATTTTTACAAGAAATCTGGTGTCATGGAATATAATATAATGATTGTTGGATATGTCCATAACATATATCCCAATGAATCCCTTGTGGATTTTTTTTAATAAAATTCAATTAGCGAAAATGCAACCAAACTCCACCACCATTATTAATGTGATCCAATATTTACTAGTTTAGTAGCTTTGAAACAGGGCATGTGGATCCATGGTTACATTGTTAAACACAGGTTTGATAGATATCATAGTCAGATTCCTTATTATTCATATCCTTTATACGAACTGTTTATATTATCTGAGTGATGTTTGTAGTAAACTCGACAACCAAGGTAGGCCCATGGATGGGATTTGCAGCTACTATTTGGATTCAGATGGCCTCTAGCAATCCATACAACTTCCCCCTGTATTCATACAAGATGAAGAAGATTTTTTAAATTATATCCAAGCATTGTTGAACAACCTAGGACTAGACAATAACATTGTAGAGAACTTGGGTCTTTTGTAAAGATTCATACGCAACAATATATTGATATGGGGCATTATTGTTACTGGCTCTCTTGCTATTTCCTTCAGTTATGGCCTCTTCTGGCTCATCTTGAATGATAGAATCAATGCTCTTCCATGTTGGGTGATGTGTCTTGCACTATGCCTTGGTGCAAATAGTGAAACATGGTTCAATATAGTTGTCCTTATCACCAATATGTAAATTTTCCCACAAAGTAGAGGCACAATTATTGGCATCTTGAAGGGCTTTGTTTGACTTATTTCGATAGTATATACGAAAGTTTTCAGTGGGTTTCTTAGCCAGATTTCGATCAATCTGTTGATTTGCCTACCAATGGGTCCTCTTGTAGCCTGTTTTCTTGTGATGTATTGTATTAAGCCTTGCACACATGCTTCTGGAGAATATGGAGAAGAGAAAGGGTAATTTTTTTTTATCGAAGCGAGTAGCACTATTTTACCTCTATACCTTCTTTCAATTTCCATAGCAATTTTCTTTTCTTTTGTTTAGAAAGCCATCCTATCTCCAAGATATTTGTTGTGGAAATGAAGAAAAATACAACTCACCCTTTGCAAGAAGAATGAATAAAGAGAGAGCCCAAATATATTGGAAAATTGATAGAGAAGACCAAGATTTTTCAACAATAATAAGAAATTGTTTATGAATGACAACTTGCTAAGGAAATAAGCAAGGAATATTGCTTGTATGTAGACAATGAAAATTTTGTTACAAATACTTATAAAAATAAGTTTGCAAAGAAGGCAAAGTGGCTTGAAGAGGAAATCTTAGGTGAGCTTCGTCAAGAATCAAATGATGTTACCAAGAAAAGCAATATGCGTAATTTTTACTATAACTTGCTCAAAAGAATGTAGCATTTGTAGTGTTCTTTGCTAGGTGATACTAAGCTTGATCTATCTAGTTTTAGTATAGGATTGGCACTGGTATAACAACCTGAGTATGCATCCTCTGCTGCCCATACCAAACCCTCCTTTGCTATAATATGTGACCATTAGGTCTTCTAAGAAATCTAGTTGACAATTAAATGTTTAAAAATAGTGGCATCATAGAAAGGGATGTTGAACAATAAGAATGAGATTATTTTTTCTATTTTCTTTGTTAAACAGAAACGACCCAAGGATAGGTGTGTATTTATAGATCAAAAGGAGAACTTTGAAGTTCATAATAAATTAGAACACATAGCAAGCACTAAAATACTTCAATATTCTTATGAGTAATCATCTTGAGATATTTCTTAACCATTCAGGTCAAAATTACAAATCCCAATAGAATTACCTCCAACACTCCTAAAACATTTGAAATGAATCTTTGCAATTAAGGATAACTCTTTTTCACATTTTATTACAGAACCTATTACCCTCAATTTTACTACTCATCGATCATAGGTCATTGAAAAGATAATCCATCACTGATACATCCCATGTGATTCATATGAGCATACTATAACATGCACAGGCAACAAAGTAAATAGATTTTAGAACTAACAATAAGTATAGATTGACCTAAGATACCTAAATGGGGAAATAGGGTACAAGCTTCAGAAACACCACCTTCAAAATTTGAGGAAACAGGAAAACAAGAGTATTATTATATTATATAATCTATAATAAATGTGAGAGAAAAGAGAGTTCAAAACTTCAAACATAGAAAAAACATAAACGTCTCTTTTTCATATATATAAACATGCTCTGTGGTGTTCAAACCGCTTGAGAGAAAGATGATAGAAAAAAAATATCATTAGTTTCAGCTTCCTCTAGTCTAAGAAAAAAGGAATGACACTCATACATTTGTGATTGGGTTTCTCATCTTTGCAGGCCTATGAGCTACTCCATGGCAGAGGTAAGTATTTATTGGTTTGAAGAGAGGCTGAAGAACTTTGTTGAGGTACATACAATAGGATCCTCTGTAGAAGATTTATTCTATTGCTTCCAATGGAGCTCTCTGGAGTCCCATCGATCCTAGGTATGGAATTTACAATAACTGAGTCAACTCTTGAGAATGAGGCAACATTCTTTGGATTTTAAAAAAAGAAATAAAAATAGAACATTCATTTATGTTATGGCAGAGTGTGGAGATGTTGTTTTCATGACATTAAGGGTATGATTTGAGTCAGATGATATATTTCCTTACCTGCCTATGCTATCATTGGTTGTGTTGTGAGAGTTTTCTTATACACAACACTCATGCATGATGCTCTAATAGTGATTTCTGGGCAAGTTTTCCTGACACGTCTATTTGTACCATGAATGGCAATTTCAATTATTCTTTTCTCATAGATATTTATACTTGAAAAGTTCTTATCTTACAATCATAATAATGTCTCGTGCTAATTGGAAATTAGTCTTGAATCCCTACGAATTAGACTATTTATGTCATACTAGAACATTTTTTACGCTCAGTTTGATGATTTAATGCACCTGTTTGAGATATTGCATATATGTATTATGGACTCCCTTTTGAAATTTTATGTGTACCATTTATTTAACTCTGTTTGGTGGAATTTTAGGTAGAAAATCCCTCTAGGTTTTAGTGTTTACATCATTTAGTTTAGTGTTTAGTTTGTTGCACATGTGGATTACATTTTCCATTTGTTCAATCTAAAGTGGGTTTGGCCTAGCTGTTAATGTTTTGTAACTTGGAATGGATGAAGTGCCTCAGGTAAATTGCAATGATAGTGCTCACACCAATAATTTGAAATTGGTTTCCAAAACTAGTCAGTGAGTTGTCATTTGACATTGATAAATTTGATGTTGCAAATATTTTGTTAATGATGGCGAGGTTGTGAAGATTATTCAAGTATTCAGAAATACCATACAGTTTTAGGTCTTTTATAGTTAGGCTCAATTTGATTATGTCATGTTTTTCTAGGAGGGGCCTTTTCACTCCCACTTTGTATTCTATCTCACATTGTTTTGTGTAGCAGTCCCATTGACCTATTTATGGTCATTTGTTGGATATTAATAAAATTATCTTTTCTTATTTACATAGTGACTAGCTTCACTTCAGTTTACATGAACTAAATGGGAGTTTAGTTCACTTTCAAAAGCCACGGTTTCAACTGTAGGTAAATTAGATGAACTTAACATAGTATTTCCTACTACTATTGGAGGAATTGCACATGGAAACTCTTTGGAATAGTGCACCAGGTGGTTGATCTGATCAATTGTTAAATACACTCAGTAATTTTGTACCAAGTAACAAACTTTAAGCCACTTTTTTATCTCTTTATGATATGTGATCAACTAGTTTAAAGTGGTCTTGACTCCTAAGTGGGTTTCATACAAGTTCTAGAGGTTGTTTAGAATTTTTACATCAACTGAACTTTCTATAATAGAACATAATACAATAGGTGGAAGGACTCGGAAAAAACATGGTGCTTTGCGTCACTAGGATTGATATTGTTGCAATGTATTAAAGGTATTTTGAGTGCATGAATACTATGTGTTACAAAAAAATCTAAAACTCTCACATGATGTAAAGTCCCAAGCATCAAAGGGGTAGTATTGTTCAACTTAGGACCACAATAGCTCTTCCTCTCACTTTTGGTTGGCTCTTCTCAAACTCAAGGGGGGCTTCCCTAAGGATAGGATCCCTAAGGCAATAGAATGGAGGCACAAAATGATGTATCAAAAAGTTAGCCTAAGAAAAACAAGTGGTAGCAGTATAAATGGAAGAGCATGAAAAATGAAAGAACAAGACCAAGTGCCTAAATCACACCTTGGGAAAATGGAGTCAAGGAAGCATGGATCGAAAAGGGAGAGATTATGAAGATGTAAGGAAATAAGGGTTGCTATGCATGCCACAAATGTGCCTTAACTTATTGAAATATATTGCAGAAAAATGTCCTTCGAAAGTTGGGTGTACTATTCAAATGTTACTATGAAGGTGATGCCTTATCATGCTAGCAGCAACTAGATTCATTACAAGGCCTACACATAAAAAAATACAAGGGTTTCATATAATAGAATTCAATATATGAAAACATTAGAATCATAAAGCCTCACAACAAAAGATGTTATGCCTCCAAGCATATGAAGTACAAATGAAGTCCAAAGTGAGAGATCCTTAATCTCTCTCTTAACCAACCCTAAGAGAAAATTCCTCCTCATAGAGTGATTAATAAAGTTGGAGTAGTTAGATCCATTCTCAATATGTGGTTGACTATATCACAATATGTGGACACAAGCCTCTCGAAGAGGATAGAGTAATAGCATACAATATTCTACCTAATCAATCATCTTGTATTCCAATAGCTAATGTGGTCATAGGTGTAATGTAAGCTCAATACTTATATATGCATGTTCCTTTTCTAGCTCGATATCATTGAACATGCTCATTCCATCTTTGATTAGTGAACAGAGTTGGATTAGCTTACACTGAGTAATGTATTCACCCTTATCTCTCTTCTATGATTCCCATGTATTAGTTACAATGAGAACAATGATATGAAACTCAAAGCAGATTGGTATAAGAGACCATATATTACCTATGATACCCATCTTAAGCTTATTAGCTATCACTATATCACCTTAGTTAAGCTAGTAGTAAGCTCTATTGAATCTATAATCTTATTGATTTCACTATGTTATTAGTACTAATGAATCAAGTCCATTGAATAAGTGACCAAGATTTATTGATGTAACTACACGTAATGGAATAAAAAATATTTGTATAAACATGATATACTTAATATAGGTCTTAGATTACAGAGACCGGGGACTCCATATTCAAGCTAATCTCATTGTTATGATGTAATGATCTATGTTTCCCTATTCATTTCATACCTTATTAACACTGACCGGAATCATAGTAATAAGTACATAGCCTTACTGGCTCTATGCCAACATGTGTAACTAAACCTTAAGTATGAACACAGTTTGATTGCTTATGTTTCTCTAATAGCTGATATTGTATGATTGGTTGTAGGAGTCCTCCTTTGAATTTTCCTCCAATCTGCAAAAGACAGTCCTGTTGGTAGCACAATACACTGTGAAACTTCTCTTTGTGCTACCAACTTTCTGTAGGAAGATTTTTTCACAATTTTATATAAAATGCACAAAAAAACTTGTTTAAATGTTGCAAACATTGCTCCATTGCAATACTATGCCACTGTATAATCATCTTTTGCATAAAGGTTAATTAGATTCACTAAGTTGAAAGAGTGTTGATGGTTTTGGACTTTAAAGAAGAAGCTCTGCAACACCTCTACCATAGCCATACTCACTCTTGACTTTGCTTGACCAATCAACCCTAGTTCTACACAAAGAATATATAAATCTTTTCTATTTCTAGAACTTGAAGTTTTTCAGGGCCTCCACTTTAGTAGCTCAATAGAAGTCTTGGATGATATTTGGATACTTTGTGTCTGCTCAGCTGAGATTCCATACTCTCTCTCCTGCAAGACCTCCTTATCCCAATTTGTTAGTTATTTACCCAATGGCTATTTCCCCAGTAAGGCATTGAAAGGCCTTCATACTAGGGGTGAAGGGCATTGTATATCGGTTTCGATAAGGATTTGAAATGCCATGTTTTTTGGACTAATGGGGAATTGTGTCCTAGTGAGGCTTTAAAAGGTCTTCTTATGGTTTGGGTACTCTATTCCAATTAGGCCTTTAAATGTAGGTCTAATTGGTTCTAGTAAGACTTTGACAAACCTTATTTGGTATGTCATTTGGGGTCCATACTTCATTTCAATAAAGTCTTTAAGGTCCTTTCATTTAATGTGCTTCTAAATGGTATTCCATTTGATTATAGAGTGATCATCCCTTATCTTACAAAGGATAATATTTTAAGATTAGTGCTTCAAATAATAAGGCCTTTCTTGAAAATAAATTTTATTTGATTCTAGTCATACAACGTGCCAACCTTATTTAGGTCTTGTAAGACATTAAATGGGTTCTTAGATATCATCATAGAAAAATTAAGGTCTTGGTCTTTATCTCCTTTACATAAGTTTGGTTTTTTTCTCTTGAAAAGTAATTAGATTTCTATCAAGGGATGTTTTCCCCAAATCTCTTAATATGGAGAAAAAATAATCTTTTCCCCAAGCATCATAGGTTGATGACTGAAGCTTCACATGAGCTATTTCAAAATCCACCTCTCACCCATTTTTTCACTTCAAATGTTGATCCAAAATGGATCATGAGACAAAGTTGAGATGACTTTATAGATTGAAGGTGTTTTTGACCAAGGTTGAATTCTATGGCTTCAAACCTGTGAGATCGGAAGCAACTTATAGACTTTTGATGAGACGTATGTGGAAGGGGAGTGTATCATTGTGTCTTGACCATGACTTTGTGGTCGGTGGATGATGAGTTCATAGTCCACTGCACTCACAATTTTTGTTGTTGTCATTCTACAATGAGTTCATAGTCCATGTCTTTAATTTATAGAGCCTTTTGGTATCCCTTCTAAGATAAATTTGTATGTTGTGTGGAAACTTAAACCTCAAATTTGTTGGGGTCATTAATTAAAATGATAGTATTTCAACCTAACTCCACAGGAAAGGTGGAAATGATTCCTTGAGGCTTAAACATGTGGCCATCGAATGCCTTCAAGATGGTGTTGGATTGCACAAGCTTTGGGGAATCAATATCTTTCCAACATGACATAGACATAATACAAGTGGAGGCCCCTTCATCAACAACAATTTTGAAGATATCCATCCCATGCGAGACTACTTGAATTTGAAAAGAAATATGGTGGGGGACTCTAGCCTAACTTTGGTCCATGTCAAATGTAATTAAACTAGTATATGAAGGTTCCACCCCTCATATAGTACACAACGATTCTCTTTGTTGCATTGGGAAACATTGAAGGACTTCGAGGGCCGACATGGCACATGGTGTCTAGGTTAAATCTTCCACAATACTATAATTATGGGAAACCCATGCATTAGGATTATGCGTAGACCTAGGAAGAACACCCTTTGGTGGGAAAAACACTATGTCAAGTGATGGTTCTTCTATCTGGAGAGGTCCAATAGGCTAGGAAGTAGACGTAGGGTCCTTATTCAAATAATTGTTCTCTTCAACATGTAATTTCTTCAATAGTCTAAAGGATGGCGATTAAATGGGAGATACTTTATAGGAGGGCATCTTCAGACCTCCAAGTACTTTCTTCAATAGTCTAAAGCTACCCAAATTCATTTTTCTTAGACTTCACTCTCCACATTGAGATTCCTTTCCCTAATTCCTCGCAATCTTAATTGAGGAAAACTCCCTTCAGTCAGAGGAAAGATGGCTTGAAGTGAAAGAGGGTTAATGAGGTGATAGGGACCTTCCCTCTAAGTTATGCATGATTGCACTTGAACTTTCAGACTTTAGATCAACAATTGCAAGTTCATGTGATAACACACCCGAGACATATCCTATTGATTCTAAACCTCATTAGACAAGACCCCCTTTACCATTGGAAGTTAGTTCTCCTCCTCAACCAACCTTTCCTAAGACCGATGATATAGATTTAAATATTGATATGGCTAGTATCTTAACAAAGGTTAATGTACCATCCCTCTCAGTATTGATATTGTAATTTTTTTTTAAATACCTACAATACAGTCGCTATTACGACGTCTTGGAGTGTCTCTCCCATAGAAACCATGTCAGAGTTGATACCTACAAGACGTATCTCTTGCCACCTCCAAGACGTCTCTCTTGCCACCTCCAAGACGTCGCTCTTGCCACCTCCAAGAGTGTCGCTCCCATAGAAACCATGTCGGAGCTGATACCTCTTAACTTCACTCTTGCCACCTCCAAGACGTCGGTCTTTCCACATCCAAGATGTCTCTCTTGCCAACTCCAAGCCATCTCTCTTGCCACCTCCAAGTCATCACTCTTGCCACCTTCAAGACTTCTCTCTTGCCACCTCCACGACATCTCTCTTGCCACGTCCAAGACATATCTCTTGCCACCTCTAAGTCATCTCTCTTTCCACATCCAAGACATCGGTCTTGCCACATCCCAGATGTCGGTCTTACAATGTCTATATGGGGGTTGGACAGTCAAATCTGGGATGACACATGTCTGCATGAAACGTCACAATAAAGGAGAAATCTATGTCGTCGAAAAAGCGACGTCATGTGAAATTATGTTTGAGGGGGTCCACTGTTTGTCATTCTCCGAACAATATAAAGTGGCAATTGCGTCGAACGCACCATCGAAATTTGACCCAAATGCACTAGTGAATATATCAGCACGGTACAAAAGGGTCGAAACGTCGAAGAGCACGAAATCCGGGTGATAATGGAAAGAAACATTGACCGCATAAGGAAATCGACTAAGTATTGGGTCAAGATGTCCTAGGAACCCCATCGAGAAGTCCAATAAAAATGGTCCAAGTGTAAGAAAAACTGGTTCAAAATCAATCAGGTGATGAAATACATTGGACTCCCTAGGTTTTGCACGCCCGATGACTTTGTCGACTTGTGTGACATATTAATATCGCACACTGAGCAAGATTCATCATGGGCCAAAGAAATAGAAAAGGTGGCCAACACGGTGCTAGGTCAGGTGCAATAGTTTATGGAACACCCAATTAAATCTTGGGCTATGCCACAATAGTTATGTGGCAGTATAGTCAAGTATCGAGCACATACGGTAGAGATAAGAGATATTCACTCATCCCCAATGGAACAACATAGATTCCCATATGCCAACACCTGCGAGGATCTATTCATCAAGTGGTTGAAGTACAAGAAGAGTCACCCTCTTAAGTGATATCTTGAAATGACTCATAGAAAAACTGATGGGAGAGAACGCCATATGGAAAATTTTGTTTTTCTTATTTGCACTTTAGTTTTTATTTTTAATTAATTTTATGTTATAAATAAGAGCATCGACCGATTAGTTAAGGGTCGATGGTTGTTGCAAGAAACTCTCATTTTTGGCTTTGTTAAGAACTATTTCAGAGCTACCATTATGCAATGTTTTACAGTTCTTTCTTAATGATGAAAATTAATCATTGTGTTATTATGTGATTGATGATTAAAGTTGAGTGAATTATTTTACTTGCCATTGTTTATCACATGCATGTTTTTATTCTGATAAATTGTATCTCGGTTAGTAATCAAAATACCCACATAGTTAATGTATTAGTACTAGACCTATGGTAGACAATCACTATCTGCATGCTTGAGTAAAGAGTTATCCCAAGCTTAACCTCTTCTCTAATAGTTAAACATGTTCCCATTTTGTTACCTAGTTGGTTTATACTAGATTTCCATCTTATATCAGTCCCACCTAAGAGAAAATACAAAAAGAGAGAACTTCCAAACTGAAGGAGAGGCCCTCATAAGAAAACGTAAATCCCATTGATTAATTGCTCGGATCACAAGATCTCGAGAACCATTCCACCGTTAAAGATTGCAGAGTCTAATTGGGCCTCGGTGGCGGGTTTGGTTCTTTTTGTTGAGTTAAAGGGATTCAAAACCCATCAACACCACCCTTGTTAAGCCCTAATGTTGGCCCATTACCCCTTAATTGGGGCATATTAGATTAGTAATGCTATTGTATTTATGTTGGCTTTAGGCCATTAGTTGTAATTTAGATTAGTAATGTTATTTTAATTATGTCGGCTTTAGGCCATTATTTGTAATTATACCTCCTAGTCTCCTATATATACCAAGGAGACATTTTCATTTTGAATCATCTTGTACTTGAACATTTAAGTGGGGTAAAAGAAGGTTGCCCCCTC
>JASDQU010503925.1:0-51667 GCA_032191745.1 Picea mariana
TCGAATACGAGCTACTTATGCTCTAAATGCACTGCAAAAACTTATGAACAAAAAGACTTCTTCCTAGCTATTGATGCAGAAACACAATCTTCAAACAAAGAAGAAAATGAAAAGATTTTTTTTTTTTTTTTTTTATTTACGTGCTAATCAAGCAACAAAGGGAAAATAATGACAAGCCTAAAACCAAGAAAAAACAAAAATTATGTCTTAAAGCACAGATCGCAAAGAATCAGAGAAAAGACACACAATGGAAATCAAGAAAGAAAAGACTCTTACGTTTGTCTAAAAACCATAAAACAACATTTTTCTTTTTATCTTTTCTATCAACTATCAACCAAGAAAAAGTAGGCTAAGAGTAAGAGGACCTAACCTACTGACTGTTCAACCCTAGACTTAAACACCTAAAAGCAATACTTCTCACCAAAAGAGGGGATGACTACCCCACCTTGATTAAAAAGCATCCTATCAAGCATGCTTCTGTCACTAAAACAGCACGCGTTCAAACGCGTGCTGAGCTAAAACAGAACGCATGTACACGCGGGCTGACCTTGTACAAGCCGCGTGTATGTATAAACTCTAAGACAAAAAATAAAAATAGGCAGCCCAAACCCAGAAGAGGCCTCTGGTATTGACAACTAGGGTCCCTTGAAGGCTTGGATGCTTCTTCTAATAGAAAATAAAAGTAATTGCAAGGAATAACAAAACACAACAAGACAAACTGAGACAAGACTGCGAACCAGCAAGACTCAGACAGGATCCAGAAAACCCCCTGAGAATGTATAATTCTGATAGGGAAGAGGAGGACTGCCTCTCAAGCTCTCTGAAATCCTACATGCTACTGAAACCTCCACAGCTAGTGTTCACATGCGGGTTGTAAGAGATTAGGGTGTAGGTACACGCGTGCAGGCCTTCTGCAGGCCGCGTGTACCTCT
This sequence comes from Picea mariana, assembly GCA_032191745.1. Lineage (NCBI taxonomy): Eukaryota > Viridiplantae > Streptophyta > Pinopsida > Pinales > Pinaceae > Picea > Picea mariana. Next base: position 933 of record JASDQU010503925.1, read on the forward strand.
GTGTGTCCCGATAATTACCGTCAAGCAACAGTCAAGGAAAAATTGGTATAAAGAACAAGGTTCCCTGCTATCTCAGACCTAACAGAAAACAGACAGGCAAAGAAACAGAAAATCTAATCCTTTAAACTACCCAAAAACCTCAACTAAATCCGGAAAACCCTAAAGAGTATCTTCCCCAGTATGGTCGCCAACTCTGTTGTTGGGAAAAATACCCTACGGACTAGCAAACTAGGGTCAAACTTGCATGCATATTTTTGACCATAAAAGAAATTACTTTTTATCTTACCACCCAAAACTTAAACCCCTCTTTCGTGATACATGCATGGAAAGGAACTACTAACCTTTTTATTGATGTTTGGTGTAGATCCTCTGTTGAGCTTTGCCCGCTTGCTTGCTCTGCTCCTTCCAAAGATAATCCTGCAATCAAGACAAAACACTACGCATGCATGCTACTTTTCTACTTGAGGGTTAGAAATTAAGCATAAATTAAACAAATCATAGATAACTCATGCATTGGGACAAGAAAAGTATTCTTTTATTATTTTCAANATCCTGATCCTGGGCTCCTCCTCTTCTTTTGTCCTCCAAATTCTTTGTGTTAATTCTCCTTAGGCTTGAGGAAAGGCTAAAGGGTTGGGACAAATGGATTCGTCAAATGGGCAGAATTTCTTCGCTATATTTTTTCCTCCTCCAAATGGTACCCCTACCCCTTCTTTTATAGGCTAGAAGGAGCTAGGGTTTTGGATGAACTCTCGGCCATGCATGGCTGGGAGTTTCAGTTAACTGCCCCATATCTTTTTGTCCCATCGGCAACTTTCCTATTTTTGTGTTTTATTAGGTAAACGCGGGCTGTAATAGGCCTGCCAGCGTTCACACGCATGCAGTAGTGGGTTAGGACGCGTGGGCCTTGACCCAAGAGGATTTTCAAAGAGGTTTTTCAGCAGATGTTTTGGAAATGAAGAGATATGAATTAACCTGATACCAGGTAAGCATGTGTGGTGCAATTTAGGGTTATAACAATATCGTGCGACAACCTCTGGTGTTATTCTCCATGATCAGATGATAGATTCATGTATGTCCCATAGGTATGCTTCGAATATGATTATGTTCTCCTTCTTATGCATGGCCCGTAGCCCATATCTTAGTAATAGGTATATCGTTCCCACTGGCTATGGTCTGGTACAAAAAAATACATACCCTGGATCTGTTGGCAGCAATAATATAATTTATATTTTTTATAAGCTACCTACACAAGGTCTTTAAATTCTCATTACTCGTCATGATATTACTGCTCTGTATCGCCTCGGGCTTCACGATCTCATTCCCACACATGGTGATTAACACTTCCACCTACCATTTTGAACTGTCATTGCATTGTTTTGTGGAAACTCAGGGCTATGACTCTGTGTTTTCTTATCAAACCCTACCTCCGATTTCAGTGTTGATTTCCTTCTGTTCACCATGGCTCCAGTAGTAAGGATTGAGCCCAATGGCATCCAAACCTTGTTATCGTATGACAACGCCATAGACGACTTAGAAAGGAACGACTGGCGTTTGTTTATGGAAACGTTTAGGGGTTTCAATCTAAGAGTTGCTCAAGAGTTTGCATTGACCTTCAACGGTTGCAGAGAAAAGATAGGTGATGTGCAGCTGGAGGTGACTGAAGAATTTTTAAGCCAAGCGACAGGTTTACCAGCTATCGGGAAAAGATGGTTCAAGAACGCAAAAGTTGAAGAGGTCCCCTGGTTGTTGTTGTTCACCTCAAGGAAAATTACCAGTTGCGACTGAGGTATGCCTGTCTCATCTTTAAAACCTAGATGGCATGATCTGTTAGCTATTGTGAAATAGTTCATTACGTGTGAAGGAATATTTGGGTTTTCTTTCTTGTATCACCTGCGATTGCTTATGAGTTTCATTGACTTCCCATTGAACATGCCCTACTTCCTCCTTAGAAGTCTGTACAAGATGGGAAAGTGGTTTAGGAGGCAGAAGTCTGATTCTAGTTTGTTCCATCATGGTTTAATTAAGATTATCATTGTGTATCAGTTGCAATTAAACAACGATTGTTGGGATGCTTTTGTGTTACAAAATGGCTTTGGTAATAGTGAGTTGGGATAGGTTGACAAGCCTGTTATCACATAAACCCTTGTGAAACCTACCACCTCTCCTCCACCGCTCCTACCCTGTGATCATGTCTCTAATTTGGAACCCTCAACCTACCCTGATGCTACTCAACCCGACACTCAACCAGATTGGTATCCTAAGAGTTGTACTAAGACTGTTAAAAACCCCACAGGGAAGAAGCTTAAGGGCAACGTCGATGTTAATTATAAGAATAAAAGGGTCACTCGTTGGATTTCACGATGTGATCGAAACAAACCCAAACACTGTGCAGACACAAAAAACACAATTGAGATAAGTGAAGACTCGGATTTAGAAATTGAAAGGTTCTTGGACGAAGAGCATCCATTTTCATATGGACTTTGTCCTGACAGACCCTACGATTATGTTACCAACCTGCCACCATGTCTAAAGGACAATCCTGATTTTCCTGGCATCAAACTCCATGACAAACCTACCTTTCGCGTGGACGATGCTCAAATAGTTAATGATACATCTGCCAATGCACAGTCCCTACAGCCACAGTGTAATGAATGTCGATCCTGGATCGACTGGTATTATACAGATGTTCCTATACTATAGTCCAGGCTTACATCTTTGAAAGATCAAGTGGATTCGTTGACAAGTGAGAACAGTAGACTCCAATCCATTACTCAAGCAAAGGAAAAATGCCTAAAAACTATAGGGTCTGTTATTTTTAAGAATGTAGAGGCAGCGACAGCAATAGTAAATTCCAAGATTGCTTGATATGTTTTAATCCCTTGATTTGAGGTATGATCTTTTTCAAAGTTTAGTATGATTCTGTCTTTCTCAATTTAGGATACACGATTTGTTTGCATAGATTACTTTTTAGTTTGTTTTGTTTGATTGAATAAAATATGATTGTAGTTATAATTATAACTAGCTATAGAATCATAAAATTCTATAGCCAGTTAGAAAAAATTCGAGTTGCTTGATTTTATAATTGAAAACATATCTAAAATTTCCCCATTTTTGTTTGTTAACAGGAACCCATGATTTCTAAGGATATTTGAAGCACTATTGAGATCTTCCAGCCATATGAACTTTATGTTTTTAGTAAATAGATTAGGTTGTTTATATTTTGATATCAATTAAAATCAGGGAGGTTGCATCCCTCATATTTTTGGAACAAATTTGATATTATCAACAGGAAACATTATGTTCCTGGAACCTATATAAGCATGTTATTTTGTAAACTTGAAATCATCTCTGCTTGGAGAAAAAACTATGTATTTCTCATTTACAGACTTGAATAGAATATGATATTTGTCACAGCTTTAGCTTCTCCATATTGTGTTTTTATTCAAGTCATGATTATTTCGATTTGTAATTAAATTATGATTGCTTTCGCTGTCGTGGTTTACTACAAATTGGTATGATATAAATTTATATATATTATCCATGTTTTATGTTCCAGATTTAACACACAGTAATCATTTTGTTTAAACTTGGGATTAAGAGATTTATCTTCATCATTTGTTGAACATTCATGCACAAGTTTTCATAGCCGGATTTATCTTAATGTGGCTACTTGTGAAATGACAAGATTGCTATGATTATATCTCTTATATGTTCTATCATTCGAATTCAATCATTATTGCTTCATGTTTATTAGAAGCAATTGCAGGATCTATTGTGGGTTTAGCTCATCAGACAGGGAGATTGGATTCTACACATTGAACAAATATCAGATGTGATAACAGTGTTGGGTATGTGTTATATTCTTTGCACGAGTATTAGTGCTGGAGCGCCTGCGTCGGGTGCGCAGGGGGGTTAGAGGGGGGGTGCAAAGGGGCGGAGCCCCTCGTGCGGGGGTTCGGGGGCAGCGCCCCCGAAATTTTTTTTTTTCGGGCCGACATATTTCCGGGACGACATATTTTCGGGACGACATATTACCGGGACCACATATTTCCAGGACCACATGATATTAGGTGGTTTTTCGGCACATGGTTTTTTGTCGATGGTTTTCTATTTCTGGTTAAGGAATTAGGTTTTTGGACTAATCCAGGTCATTGGGTTAGGGTTTTTGATGCCGCTCGCTCCTATATGTATATTGTATTGTAAACAATGTAAAACAATGTATGAATATAATATATGCTGGTTTTCCCGGTTTGGGTTTCTAGGTGAAAAATCTCTGTNATTGTATCTTTTCTGATCTTTTCTGAATATCAGTTTGTACTAGATATTGTACAAGGTTAGAATTTACAAACAGGTTAGTTTGTTAGTTTGCTTTCATTAGTTTAAATACATAAGTTTTCTATAGTTAAAGCATCTTCTACTATCTGTTATTCCTATTTTCAATTATATAGTTTGATATTTGATTTCCTTTATAAAAAAACAAATCATAAAAAATAGATAATAGTTTTACTATTGTTTAAAAAATCAATTTGCATTCAATTTTCACAGATTTAGATTAAAATTCGTATTCTGTATATATTATATATATCTTAGAATTAGAATTATTTGTATGTATTGTACATATGACAAGTAGAGTTATTTCATAAGTATTAGTTAGTTAAACTGTAAATATATATTAAATCTATATATAGTTTTCAGCGATTGTTATACACTTTCTTTAGTTTTGTTTTTTTTGCTTTCTTTAGGACTTAGACCAGCCAATGGCACCGCTAAATCCATAGAAGTGGATTAATCCAAATGTATTGGGTTAATTAGACAACCCTGGACCGGATTCACTCCTCTAGTTGACGAGCAGTCAATTTCTCCCATCAACAAATGGCGCTAGAAGGAGGGCCTGAAAACTATTAATGGCACGAGGAGGTCGCAAGACTCCTCCACCACCTACCTGCTCACCTATAGTGACTAGAATTCATTCAGACGACACCAATGTCTATCAAATAGCAACCACATCAAACGATGATCTACGGGTCATATTTGAACGAGTAACTCCAAATCCTACGGGTGGTGACATACAAGAGATTGTTCGGAAATCTCTCATAAGAAGGCACAGTGCTTTAGCTCGTATAATACAACCAAAACAACCTTTGAACCAACCATTAGACTTCTCTAATATCAGAGAACAAATTGGAGGCACTGAACTTACTTTAAACCCTACAGATCCAATCCTCACTCCTGCAGCAGGAGGATCTGGTATACCACCATCACCACCTCCTTTGTCTCCTTCTTATTCCAGAGAGGAATCCTTTAATGAAGGCAGTTCCTCCTCTCATCCTTCAACACCACACACACCTATGGCCAACCTAAAAAATCCCGCTAGACCCTGGCTCGACAAAGATGCAGTGGCCATACCTACGCCTCAGCATCCTTTGCGAAAGCACCTGGAGAAATGGCTCCCTAAATTTGACCCGAACTCCAAACAAATCGCTGAAGATCACATCAAAAAGTTTATGTTAGCCATTAGACTCCATAGTGTTGAGCATGAAGACATAGTCTGTAGATTGTTTCCCTACACCTTTGAGGTCAATGCCTCTACCTGGTACTTTGCCCAACAGCCCCACACCATCGTGTCATGGGAGAAATTTGAATTTTGTTTCCTTGAGAAGTTTGAAGGTGACAAGTCTCCTGAAGTTCTAGTCATGGAGCTTTCTAGTTTAAGAATGAACCCCAAAGAAAAGATCAAAGACTTCAATCAAAGTTTCTTGACACTAAAGAACTGAATCCCCACAGATTTGATGCCTGCCGAGAATCTTATTATCGCATATTACACGAAATCCTTACATCAAAACGTAGCCATTTGAGTAAAGAGATCCAAGAAAGCCATGTTGTTAGAAGCCTTCGAAGAGTCTAGTTAGATTGAGAAAGACATTCTCAGTTTAAAAGACACTACTAGAAATGAGATAGAGACTAGTTCATTGTCCAAAAAGAAAATCGAAATCCTCCCTAGACTTTCCCAAAACAAAGCTCAACCTGAAAGCTCAGATTTAGAAAACTTACCGAAAGTCATTCAAAAACTGTCCAACCAAGTTATAGATTTGAAAAGGATAGCTAAAGAAGCTTCTTCGAGCAAAGGGCCTTACAAACCCCCTTTTAGGAAGCCTTTCCCAACCAACCGACCTAATTCAAATACTGAAGGCCTAAATCTAGAAATCCTGCAATTTTCTATTCAGACGATCCTCGAAGCACAGGATAATTTTATTCCCCCTGAGATGCCTGAAGAAGTAGCAGAACAAGAGACAGTAGAAGAAGATGAATCTTCTCCAAACATTTTTGGACTTTTTTCGGATAGCATTTTTCAAGCTAATTTCGAAACAGTGCATCCTTACAATACTAGGAGCAAGACAGCAAACAAGCCTTCTTCTGAAATCACTATGACTTTGCCTCCAAAACAGTCTAAATCGATTGAGACTAAACAGAATTCAGTAAACCCAAGTTTAGATTATGATTTGGTTGAATATCTAAAGAAGCTTAGGGCTAACATTTATGTTTATGAATTATTAAATTTCCCTTTTCTTCTGCAAAAAATGCTACAAAATATTGCAGAGAACAGCAAAAATATCAATCCGAACAGTAGCAAAGGTGTTCCAAACAACCCCAAAATTCCTCAGAAGGCCTCCACCAAAACAACATTCGAGCCCCACGATAAAAGAGACCTTCCTGTAAATAATGTAACAAATGTAGATAAACCAGTTTCAGAGGCTGGGAGTAAAAAGCAGCAAACTTCCACTGTTAGTACTCGCAGAAATGTCCCTCCATTTTTGTTAACTTTTGAAATTTTCAATAGGAATGTGCATAACTGCATGGTAGATTCAGGTGCATCATCTATTGTAATGCCTTGGTTTGTTTGTAAAAAGATTAATGCCGAAGTTCAACCATCCAGCTTGAAAATTATCCATCTTGATCGAACTAGTGTTAAAGTGATAGGCGAATTAAGAAATGTGCTTATAAGATTGTCGTCTAATCCTAAAGTTCATCAAGTGATTGATATTATTGTTGTAGATATCCCAGAAGTTTATGGTTTGTTTTTAAGTAGAGACTAGTTATAACAATTACATGGCTATTTTGCGATGGATTGGTCTCACCTGTGGCTGCCCGAGAATGGAAAGCCCAACAGAATCAAGGTAAATCATGAACATTATCTGAAGTTCACGGTGACTGATTTAAATGTTCCCAATGAACCATTCACTCCTTTTTCCGATTCGCTCGAAATACAGAGGATGGATAATTTCATGGTCGAAACTTCCACCATCACTAACCCGGAACAACAGTCTGAAATTTTGACATATACGCAGCCAACAACTTCTGCCCAGTGGTCACATGCAACCAACGACAATCAAATATGGTCTCTTTACTTTGATGGGTCAAAATCCAAGGAAGGAGCTGGGGTAGGTTGCATGCTCATCGATCCAGCAGGTAACAAGACTCTGATTGCTTGCAGGTTAGAATTCGAATGTACAAACAACATGGTCGAATACAAGGCACTCCTGCAAGGCCTCAGAAAAGCATTAGATCTGAACATTCAAAATTTGACTGTCTTTGGTGATTCGAAAATCGTGGTTAGACAGGTAAAAAAAATTATCCACTATTTATCTCCGCACCTTAAAAGATACCAAACTGAGGTATGGAATTTGATGAATAAGTTTTTCGCATTTAACATAAATTCTATTCCTAGATTGAATAATTCAGAAGTTGATTTGTTAGCTAATGTCGCTTCAAAACTTTTTCCTGCAGAAGGCTTATCTCCAAATGCATTCTCCGTCGAACTGTTGTTAAGACCGTCCATCCCAAACAACATCATGAATTGGAGAGTCTTCGATGAAGATAGATAGATTATAAGTTTTCTGCATATGGAAGAAACTTTCTAGGGCACGGTCATCAACGAAGGAACCCATGACAAAAATCTTCATGACTTTACGGTAATACCAGATCCAAGATCTCCATAATCTTCATCAGACATGGTAAACTCTATCCCAAAATCTGTAGTTAGATTAGAAAAATTTTATGATCTTCACGACAAGTTTAGAAAATCAGTGAACTAAAGACAACCCACAGTGCATTAATTTAGGGGTAGAGTGTTCTAAGCAAGAAAAAGTAGCATTTATTAATTTTTTTAAGGAATTCAAAGATTTTTTTGCTTGGACGTACGACGACTTGAAAACCTTTGATCCTAACATCATACAACACGTTATCCCCATGAAAACCCAAACCCAACCTTTTCAACAAAAGTTAAGGAAAATGCACCCAAAACTCGAACCAATTGTCAAGAAGGAATTAAAAAAACTCATGAACGCTAAGATAATTTTCCCAGTTAGTCACACACAATGGGTCTCTAATCTTGTCCCTGTCCAAAAGAAGAGTGGTGAAATCTGACTATGTGTCGATTTCCAAAATCTTAATAGAGCGTCTGATAAAGACAACTACCTTGTCCCTCCCATGGAACAGATCCTTCAACAGGTATCTGGTTCTGAAATGTTATCCTTGTTGGATGGTTTTTCAGGGTATAACCAAGTCCTGATGTCCCCTCCAAACCAACTCAAAACCACCTTCTGCACTCCATGGGGCACCTACGCTTATAGAAAGATGCCCTTCGGACTCATAAATGTCGATGCCACTTTCCAGAGAGCGATGGACATCGCTTTCCGAGGCTTAATCAATCAATATATTGTAGTTTACCTGGATGACGTCACTGTCTTCTTGAAAAATAAATAAGAACATCTAGCTCATTTAAGATCCGTTCTATAACGATGTCATAAGTACGGCATTTCTTTGAACCTAAAAAAATCTATCTTTGCAGTAGAACACGGTAAACTCCTAGGATTCATTGTATCGAGTGAAGGGATGATTATCAACCCTGAAATAAATCAAGTCATTTTGAAACTACCCCCTCCCTCGTAAAAAAATTCCATGCAATCTTTCTTAGGTCAGATAAATTTTGTTAGGAAATTCATCCCCAACTTTTCAGAAATGCTGAGACTATTACAAAACCTAATAAAAAAGGATGTACAGTACCATTGGGGACCTTTAGAAAGCCGGGCTTTTAATTCAATAAAAAATTCCATAATAGACGCTCCTTCTCTAATGAGCCCCAACTTTTTGCAAGACTTCACCCTCTACACGTTTTCCAATGACCGTTCATACGCTTGCGTCCTAACTCAAAAGAACGTTGAAAACAACGAAGTCCCAATCGCCTTTATGAGCTCAGTCTTCAAGGGGGTGGAACTTAATTACCCAGTAGTAGATCAGCAAGCCTATGTTTTTTTCAAAGCAGTAAAACACTTCTTATCTTATCTGTTGAAATCAAGGACGAAAATCATTGTCCCTTACCCGGTTGTTAGGAATCTGTTAGTACAGAAAGAACTAGGCGAGAAAAGGGAAAAATGGATCACATCTTTGCAAGAGTATGACATNAAGAGGCCAAGGGTTATGAAAATTGGTTGTTGATTCAGCTGTAGGACAGCAAGAGAAAAATGATATGTTAAATCCAGGACAACACTATCAAAATCAAATCTGTTGTGCACAAAACCCTGTCAGTCCTTGGTATGATGACATAAAATTTTGTCTTATACACGGATCGGCTCCCCGTCACCTTGATCCCACAAAAATAAGAGCACTAAGATTAAAATATGCTTCTTTTCAGCTAATTAATGGTATTTTGTTTCGTCAAAATTTTGATGGAGTACTAATGCGCTGTCTTTAGAAAGATGAAGTAGAAAAGGTCTTATTGGAATTACATGCAGGAGAAGCTAGTGGGAATTTTGGTGGAGACACCACTGCCCATAAATTATTAAGAGCAGGTTATTACTGGCCTACCCTTTTTAAAGACGCTCATGCTTTATGTCACAAGTGTGTGATTTGTCAAAAATCATCCGGACAGATACAGAAACCAGCTTTCCCTTTGCAACCAGTTTCGATAGACTCCCCTTTTCAGCAGTGGGTTCTAGATATTATAGGCCCAATCAATCGGCCTTCCTTGTAGCAACATAAGTATATCATAACAGCCACAAATTACATCACCAGGTGGTCTGAGGCTGCCCCATTAAAAGTTGTAAATACCAACCAGGTAATATATTTCTTGAATTCATATATTATTACTCGTTTCGGTCTTCCTGAATGCCTAGTATTTGACAATGCCTCTTATTTTTCATCTCTTGAGATGAGTGATTTGCTCTAGAAAAAGGAATTAAATTAAAGTATTCTACCAGCTATTACCCCCAAGGCAACGGTTTGGCAGAATCAACTAATAAAAATATGATCAAGATTATCAAGAGAACGGTCTCCGAAAACCATAAAAAATGGCATAACGCACTGTTAAACGCAATCTGGGCTGATAGAGTAACTCCTAAAACTATTGTGGGTAACTCACCTTTCTTTCTCGTTTACGGCAGGGAGGCAATCCTTCCACCACATGTCCTCCTTCCATCTCTGCAGTTATCGTAGAAAGTACAGGAAGAGGACTGTCCCCCTTTGGAGAGTCGAATTAACGCTTTGTTAAAATTAGAAGAAGTCAAGGCTCAAGAAAAACAGAAATTGGATCAAGATCAACTCATTGTTAAAAACTGGTTTGATTCCAATTCTGCCTCTGACAGAAATTTTGAGGTAGGTGAGCTTGTCCTAAAATGGGACAAACCTCATGAGGGAAAAGGAGAGCATACAAAGTTTCAGAACTTGTGGCTATGATCATTTTTAATTGCTGAGAAGTTGGGTCCTAGTTCCTTCCGATTACAGAATTTAGAGGGACAGCCAGACACCTTTCCGGTGAATGGAAAAGTTCTAAAAAAGTACTTCGCTTGATGACACTCCCATGTACACTATGTAAATATTTTATGTTTTGTTTGCTATTGGTTTTTCTTTGCTGGTTGTTTTGATTTTTCCTTTTATGCTTATCAGTCTTTCTTTTTAAAACACACATGCTTGCATCATGGGCTAGTTTAGACAAAGAGAAAAGAAAATTTTCCCCTCTAAAATGACTACTGAAGGTTGTTTAAGCATCAATTGTGATATTTTTCTGAGTTTGCAGCCATGTTAAAGATAACTTGTTGTTTGAAAAGTGTTTCTTGATTTCAATCTGTAACTGAAGTTACTCACGATCATCCATAAAAATTCTTCTTACGTTGTCCCTATTCCTTAAGAGAACAACTCAGAGATGTCTCCCTTCTCTTGAAAGTCGGTTTTATTAGCAAACTATTTCTAGATCTTAATGAAGGACAGATAAGAAATTTCTTCAAGGTTTGTAATTTACTAAGATATGTCCAAAAACCAGGATTTTCAGCATCACCCCGCTCTATTAAAAATCTTTAAAACTAAATAAATCTTAAGAGAGATGTGGGAAGTGCTTGTAAACCCGCCAGGATACTGAACAAGTCTACTGGCAGCGGGTAAATGCATGCATGATGCCAAGATAACTTCGTCGGGGTACTAAACAGGCCCACTGGCAACGAAGCAATGTCAGGTATATGAAAATTCTCAGATATGGATTCTTTTGACCTTAAATGTCCTTCGTTATGATCTGGATCTTCTTGGCATGATACAGATATTAGAGTGGGTTAAGTGACATCCCTGTCAAGGCTATGGATGCCTGTTGGAAGCAGCGACCCTGTCAATAGTATTGAAGATTTTAACTTTAATATCGTGACTCTCTTCTGTTAAGATTGTTGTCAGTTTTCGTCTCTTTAAAATAACAGTAATCTAAAACTGGAATGCTTTATAATTGATAATGATGTTCAGACATCCTTTTGGTTGTTTTCGATTTGAATTTTTCTCTGATTATCCTAATATGAACTCGTTCATTTGGCAGAGATAACTGCTTCTCCCAGCGTGTCGCCATTGTTGGCAGAAATAATATAATTTCTATTTTTTATAAGCTGCCTACATAGGGTCTTTAAATTCTCGTTACTTATCATGACCATTCTCACTAAACAACACTTTTCACTTATAGTTTTTTACACATCTTCCTTTCAATTTTTGTTTTCATGACAATAAGCATGAAAAATCACAGTTGGAATGGACACTTTGTTTTGATTTTTTATTAAGGAAAACTGTTCATATGGTCTATTATCGAATTATCGTATTTTTCTATGAACTCGATTGTTTTCCTTGTTTTTCCTTGGTTACATAAGTGAAAGACCTCCACCCATTAAAAATCGATTAATATTAATGGGGTTTTTCATTCATAAAATTTTTAATTATCCAATGTTTAATTGATACACTTACTTTGTAATCAAGTCATAAACGTGCGTTCTATGGTTTTCAAGTGTTTACATCCTTATACGTACTCATACGCCAAGGTGTCATATGAAGTACAACATGATATTACTGCTTTGTATGGCCTTGGGCTTCACTATCTCATTCCCACACATGGTGATTAACGCTTCTGCCTACCATTTTGAACTGTCATTGCAATTTTTTGTGGAAACTTGGGGCTATAACTCTATGTTTTCTTATCAAACCCTACCTCCAATTTCGGTGTTGATTTCCTTCTGTTCGCCATGGATCCAGTGGTAAGAATTGAGCCCAATGGCATCCAAACCTTGTTATTGTATGACAACGCCAGAGACGACGTAGAAAGGAATGGCTGGTGTTTGTTTATTCAAAAGATTAGGGGTTTCAATCTGAGAGTTACTCAAGATTTCACATTGACCCTCGACAGTTGTAGAGAAAAGATAGGTGATGTGCAGCTGGAGGTGACTGAAGAATTTTTAAGCCAAGCTACGGGTTTACCAGTTGTCGGGCAAAGATGGTTCAAGAATGAAAAAGTTGAAGAGGTCCCCTAGTCGTTGTTGTTCACCTCAAGGAAAATTACCAGTTGCGACTGAGGTATGCCTGTCTCATCTTTAAAACCTAGATGGCATGATCTATTAGCTATTGTGAAATAGTTCATTACGTGTGAAGGAAGATTTGGGTTGGCTTTCTTGTATCACCTGCGATTGCTTATGAGTTTCATTGACTTCTTGTTGAACATGCCCTACTTCCTCCTTAGAAGTCTGTACAAGATGGGAAAGTGGTTTAGGAGGCAAAAGTGTGATTCTAGTTTGTTCCGTCATGGTTTAATTAAGATTATCATTGTGCATCAGTTGCAATTAAACAATGATTGTTGGGATGCTTTTGTGTTACGAAATGGCTTTGGTAATAGTGAGTTGGGACAGGTTGACAAGCTTGTTATCACAGAAACCCTTGTGAAACCTACAACCTCTCCTCCACCGCTCCTACCCTGTGATCTTGTCTCTAATTTGTAACCCTTGACCTACCTTGATGCTACTCAACCTGGCACTTAACCGGATTCGTATCCTAAGAGTTGTACTAAGACTGTTAAAAAACCCACAGGGAATAAGCTTAAGGGCAGCGTCGATGTTAATTATAAGAATAAAAGGGCCACTCATTGGATTTCATGATGTGCTCGAAACAAACCCAAACCCTGTGTAGACACAAAAAACACAATTCAAATAAGTGAAGACTCGGATTTGGAAATTGAAAGGTTCTTGGCCAAAGAGTATCCATTTTCATATGGACTTTGTCCTGACAGAATCTACGATTATGTTACCAACCTGCCACCATGTCTAAAGGACAATCTTGATTTTCCTGGCATCAAACTCCATGAAAAACCTACCTTTCGCGTGAACGATGCTCCAATCATTAATGATATAAGTGCCAATGCACAGTCCCTATAGCCACAGTTAAATGAATGTCGATCCCGGATCGACCAGTATTATACGGATGTGCCTATACTACAGTCCAGGCTTAAATCCCTGAAATACCAAGTGGATTAGTTGACAAGCGAGAATAGTAGACTCCAATCCATTACTCAAGCAAAGGAAAAATGCCTAAAAACTATAGGGTCTGTTATTTTTAAGAATGTAGAGGCAGCGACAGCAATAGTAAATTCCAAGATTGCTTGATATGTTTTAATCTCTTGATTTGAGGTATGATCTTTTTCAAAGTTCAGTATGATTCTATCTTTCTCAATTTAGGATACAAGATTTTTTCGCATAGATTACTTTTTAGTTTTTTTTGTTTGATTGAATAAAATATGATTGTAGTTATCATTATAACTAGCTACATAATTGTAAGATTTTGTAGCCAGTTAGAAAAAATTCGAGTTGCTTGATTTTATAATTGAAAACATATCTAAAATTTCCCCATTTTTGTTTGTAAACAGGAACCCATGATTTCTAAGGAGATTTGAAGCACTATTGAGATCTTCCAGCCATATGAACTTTATGTTTTTAGTAAATAGATTAGGTTGTTTATATTTTGACATCAAGTAAAATCAGGGAGGTTGCATCCCCCATATTTTTGGAACAAATTTGATATTATCAACAAGAAACATTATGTTCCTGGAACCTATATAAGCATGTTATTTTGTAAACTTGAAATCATCTCTGCCTAGAGCAAAAACTATGGATTTCTCATTTACAGAATTGAATAGAATATGATATTTGTCACAGCTTTAGCTTCTCCATATTGTGTTTTTATTCAAGTCATGATTGTTTCGATTTGTAATTAAATTATGATTGCTTTCACTATCGTGGTTTACTACAGATTGGTGTAATATAAATTTACATATATTATCCGTGTTTTATGTTCCAGATTTAACACACAGTAATCGTTTTGTTTAAACTTGCGATTAAGAGATTTATCTTCATCATTTGTTGAACATTCATGCACAAGTTTTCACAGTTAGATTTATCTTAAAGTGGCTACTTGCGAAATGAAAAGATTGTTGTGATTATGTCTCTTATATGTTCTATCACTCGAATTCAATCATTATTGCTTCATGTTTATGAGAAGCAATTGCAGGATTTGTTGCGGGTTTACCTCATCAGACAGGGAGATTGGATGCTACACATTGAACAAATATGGGATGCGATAACAGGTCAGTTTGTTAGTTTGATTTCATTAGTTTAAATACAGAAGTTTTATGTAGTTAAAACATATTATACTATCTTTTATTCATGTTTTCAATGAGACAGTTTGATATTTGATTTCCTTTATAAGAAAACAAATCATAAAAATTAGATAATAGTTTTACTATTGTTTAAAAAATCAATTTGCATTCGATTTTCATGGATTTAGATTAAAATTCGTATTCTGTATATATTATATATATCTTAGAATTAAAATTATTTGTATGTATTGTACATATGACAAGTAGAGTTATTTCATAAGTATTAGTTAGTTAAACTGTAAATATATATTAAATCTATATATAGTTTTCAGCGATTGTTATACACTTTCTTTAGTTTTGGTTTTTTCGAATTCTTTAGGACTTAGACCAGCCAACGAAGCCACTAAATCCGTCGGAGTGGATTAATCCAAACAACTTGGGTTAATTAGACAACCCCGGACCGGATTCACTCCTCCAGTTGACGAGCGGTCGATTTCGCCCATCAACAAATGGTGCTACAAGGAGGGTCTGAAAACTATTAATGGAACGAGGAGGTCGCAAGACTCGTCTACCACCTACCCTCTCACCTATAGTGACTAGAAGTCATTCAGACGACAACAGTGTCCCTCAAACAGCAACCACATCAAACGACGATCTATGGGTCACAATTGAACCAGTAACTCCAAATCCTCTGGGTGGTGACATACAAGAGCTTGTTCGGCAATCTCTCATAAGAACGCACAGTTCTTTAGCTCATATAATACAAACAAACCAACCTTTGAACCAACCATTAGACTTCTCTAATATCAGAGAACAACTTGGAGGCACTGACCTTACTTTAAACCCTACATATCCAATCCTCACTCTTGCAGCAGGAGGATCTGGTATACCACCATCACCACCTCCTTCATCTCCTTCTTCTTCCGGAGAAGAATCCTCTGATAAAGGCAGTTCCTCCTCTCATCCTTTGACACCACCCACACCTATGGCCAACCCGAACATTCCCTCCAGACCCTCATTCGACCAAGATGCAGTGGCCATACATGGGCCTCAGCATTTTTTGCCAAAGCACCCAGAGAAATGGCTCCCTAAATTTGACCCGGACTCCAAACACATCGCTGAAGATCACATCAAAAAGTTTATGTTATCCATTAGACTTCGTAGTGTTGAGCATGAAGATGTTGTCTATATATTGTTTCCCTACACCTTTGAGGGCAATGCCTCTACCTGGTACTTTGCCCAACAACCCCACACCATCGTGTCATGGGAGAAATTTGAATCTTGTTTCCCTAAGAAGTTCGGAGACGACAAGTCTCCTGAAGTTCTAGTCATGGATCTTTATAGTTTAAGAATGAACCCCAAAGAAAAGATCAAAGACTTCAATCAAAGTTTATTGACATTAAAGAACTGAATCCCCACAGATTTGATGCCTGCCGAGAATCTTATTATCGCATATTACACGAAAGCCTTACATCAAAACATAGCCATTTGGGTAAAGATATCCAAGAAAGCCACGTTGTTAGAATCCTTTGAAGAGGCCAGTCAAATCGAGAAAGACATTCTCAGTTTAAAAGACACTACTAGCAACGAGACAGAGACTAGTTCATTGTCCAAAAAGAAAATCGAAATCCTCCCTAGACTTTCCCAAAACAAAGCTCAACCTGAAAGCTCAGATTTAGAAAACTTATAGAAATTTGTTCAAAAACTGTCCAACCAAGTTATAGATTTGAAAAGGATGGTTGAAGAGGCTTCTTCGAGCAAAGGGCCTTACAAATCCCCTTTTAGGAATCCCTTCCCAACCAACCGACCTAATTCAAATACTGAAGGCCTAAATCTAGAAAGCCTGCAATTTGTTATTTAGACGATCCTCAAAGCACACGATAATTTTATTCCCCCCAAGATGCTTGAAGAAGTAGCAGAGCAAGAGATAGTAGAAGAAGATGAATCTTCTCCGAACATTTTTGGATAGCAAACAAGCCTTTTTCTTAAATCACTATGACTTTGCCTCCAAAACAGTCTAAATCGATTCAGACTAAACAGAATTTAGTAAACCCAAGTTTAGATTATGATTTGGTTAAAGATCTAAAGAAGCTTAGGGCTAACATTTATGTTTATGAATTATTAAAATTCCCTTTTCTTCTGCAAAAAATGCTACAAGATATTGCAGAGAAGAGAAAAAATAGCAATCCGAACAGCAGCAAAGGTGTTCCAAACAACCCTAAAACTCCTCAGAAGGCCTCTGCCAAAACTACATCCGAGCCCCATGATAAAAGAGACCTTCCTATAAATAATGTAACAAATGTAGATAAACCAATTTCAGAGGCTGGGAGTAAAAAGCAGCAAACTTCCATTGTTAGTACTCACAGAATGTCCCTCCATTTTTGTTAACTTTTGAAATTTTCAATAGGAATGTGCATAACTGCATGGTATATTTAGGTGTGTCATCTAACGTAATGCCTTGGTCTGTTTGTTAAAATATTAATGCCGAAGTTCAACCATCCAGCTTGAAAATTATCCAGCTTGATCAAACTAGTGTTAAAGTGATAGGCAAATTAAGAAATGTGCTTATAAGATTGTCGTCTAATCCTAAAGTTCATCAAGTGATTGATATTATTGTTATAGATATCCCAGAAGTTTATGGTTTTTTTTTAAGTAGAGACTGGTTAGAACAATTACATGGCTATTTTGCGACGGATTGGTCTCACCTGTGGCTGCCCGAGAATGGAAAGCCCAATAGAATCAAGGTAAATTGTGAACATTATCTGAAATTCACGGTGACTGATTTAAATGATCCCAATGAACCATTCACTCCTTCTGCCAATTCGCCCGAAATACAGGGGATGGATACTTTTTTTTATAATTTCATGCCCGAAACTTCCACCATCACTAACTCGGAACAACAATCTAAAATTTTGACATATACACATCCAACAACTTCTGCCCAGTGGTCACATGCAACTGACGACAATAAAATATGGTCTCTTTACTTTGATGGGTCAAAATCCAAGGAAGGATCTGGGGCAGGTTGCGTGCTCATCGATCCAGTAGGTAACAAGACTCTGATTGCTTACAGGTTAGAATTCGAATGTACAAACAACACGGCTGAATAAGAGGCACTCCTGCAAGGCCTCAGAAAAGTGTTAGATCTGAACATTCAAAATTTGGTTGTCTTTGGTGATTCGGAAATCATGGTTAGACAGGTAAAAAATGCTATCCACTGTTTATCTCTGCACCTTAAAAGCTACCAAACTGAGGTATGGAATTTGATGAATAATTTTTCCGCATTTAACATAAATTCTATTCCTAGATTGAATAATTCGGAAGTTGATTTGTATCTAACGTCGCTTCAAAACTTTTTCCTGCAGAAGGCTTATCTCCAAATGCATTCTCTGTCGAACTGTTGTTCACACCGTCCATCCTAGACAGCATCACGAATTGGAGAGTCTTCCATGATGATCAACAGATTATAAGTTTTCTGCATATGGAAGAAACTTTTCAGGGTGCGGTGATCGACGAAGGAACCCATGATGAAAATCTTTGTGACTTTACGGTAATACCAGAACCAAGATCTCCAGAATCTTCATCAAACATGGTAAACTCTATCCCAAAATCTGTAGTTAGATTAGAAAAATTTTATGATCTTCACGACAAGTTTAGAAAATCAATGAACTGTAAAACGAATAGTTCATCTTTGACATATGAAAAGGTAAATTTGGGAACTAGAGAACACCCACAGTGCATTAATTTAGGGGTAGAGTGTTTTGAGCAAGAAAAAGTAGCATTTATTAAGTTGTTTAAGGAATTCAAAGATGTTTTTGCTTGGATGTACGACGACCTGAAAACATTTGATCCTAACATCATACAACACGTTATCCCCATGAAACCCCAAACCCAACCTTTTCAACAAAAGTTAAGGAAAATGCACCCAAAACTCAAACCAACTATCAAGAAGGAATTAAACAAACTCCTGAATGCTAAGATAATCTTCCCAGTTAGGCACACACAATGGGTCTCTAATCTTGTCACTGTCTGAAAGAAGAGTGGTGAAATCTGACTATGTGTCGATTTCTGAAATCTTAATCGAGCGTCCGATAAAGACAACTACCCTGTCCCTCCCATGGAATAGATCCTTCAACAGGTATCTGGTTCTGAAAGATTATCCTTGTTGGATGGTTTTTCAGGGTATAACCAAGTCCTGATGTCCCCTACAGACCAACTCAAAACCACCTTCTGCACTCCATGGGGCACCTACGCTTATAAAAAGATGCCCTTCAGACTAATAAATGTCGGTGCCACTTTCTAGAGAGCGATGGACATCGCTTTCCGAGGCTTAATCAATCAATCTATTGTAGTTTACCTGGATGATGTCACTGTCTTCTCGAAAAATAAAGAAGATCATCTATCTCATTTAAGATCCGTTCTACAGCGATGTTGTAAGTACGACATTTCTTTGAAACCAAAAAAAATTATCTTCATAGTAGAACAAGGTAAACTCCTAGGACTCATTGTATCGAGTGAAGGGATGATTATCAACCCTGAAAGAACTCAAGCCATTTCGAAACTGCCCCCTCCCTCGTCAAAAAAGTCCATGCAATCTTTCTTAGGTCAGATAAATTTTGTTAGGAGATTCGTCCCCAGCTTTTGAGAAATGGTGAGACCATTACAAAACTTAATAAAAAAGGACATACAGTACCATTGGGGACCTTTAGAAATATAGGCTTTTGATTAAATAAAAATGTCCATAATAGACGTTCCTTCTCTAATGAGCCTCGACTTTTCTCAAGACTTCACCCTCTACGCGTTTGCCTCTGACCGTTCATGCGTTGTCGTCCTAACTCAAAAGAACGCTGAAAACAACGAAGTCCCAATCGCCTTTATGAGCTCAGCCTTCAAGGGGCGGCACTTAAATACCCAGCAATAGATCAGCAATCCTATGTTATTTTCAAAGTAGTAAAACACTTCCGATCTTATCTGTTGAAATCAAGGATGAAAATCATTGTCCTTTACCAGGCTGTCAGGAATATGTTAGTACAGAAAGAACTAGGCGAAAAAAGGGCAAACTGGATCACATATTTGCAAGAGTATGACATAGAAATCACCCCAGCACAAATTGTAAGAGACCAATGGTTATGCAAACTGGTCGTTGATTCAGCTGTAGAACAACAAGAGCAAAATGATATGTTAAATCCAGGACAGCACTATCAAAATCAAATCTGTTGTGCACAAAACCCTGTGAGTCCTTGGTATGATGACATAAAATTTTGTCTTATACACAGATCGGCTCCCCGTCACCTTGATCCCACGAAAAGAAGAGCACTAAGATTAAAATATGTTTCTTTTTAGTTGATTAATGGTATTTTGTTTCATCAAAATTTTGATGGAGTACTAATGCGCTGTCTTGAGAAAGATGAAGCAGAAAAGGTCTTATTGGAATTACATGCAGGAGAAGCTAGTGGGCATTTTGGTGGAGACACCACTGCCCATACAGTATTAAGAACAGGTTATTACTGGCCTACCCTTTTTAAAGACACTCATGCTTTATGTCGCAAGTGTGTGATTTGTCAAAAAGCATTCGGACAGATATAGAAACCAGCTTTTCCTTTGCAACCAGTATCGGTAGACTCCCCTTTTCAATAGTGGGCTCTGGATATTATAGGCCCAATCAATCCGCCTTCCTCGCAACAGCATAAGCATATCATAACAGCCAAATATTACTTCACCAGGTGGTCTGAGGCTGCCCTATTAAAAGCTATAAATACCAGCCAGGTAATATATTTCTTGAATTCAAATATTATTACTCGTTTCGGTATTCCTAAATGCCTAGTATTTGACAATGTCTCTTATTTTTTGTCTCTTGAGATGAGTGACTTTGCTATAGAAAAAGGAATTAAATTAAAGTATTATGCCATCTATTACCCCCAAGGAAATGGTTTGGCAGAATCAACTAATAAAAATCTAATCAATATTATCAAGAGAATGGTCTCTGAAAACCATAAAAATTGGCATAACGCACTGTTAAACGCAATCTGGGCTGATAGAGTAACTCCTAAAAATTCTCTGGGTAGCTCACGTTTCTTTCTCGTTTACGGCAGGGAGACAATCCTTCCACCACATGTCCTCCTTCCATATCTACATTTATCGCAGAAAGTACAGGAAGAGGACTGTCCCCCTTTGGAGAGTCGAATTAACGCTTCGTTAAAATTAGAAGAAGTGAGGGCTCAAGCAAAATGGAAATTGGATCAACATCAACTCATTGTTAAAAACTGGTTTGATTCCAATTCTTCCTCTGACAGAAATTTTGAGGTAGGTGACCTTGTCCTAAAATGGGACAAACCTCATGAGGGAAAAGGAGAGCATACAAAGTTTCAGAACTTGTGGCTGGGACCATTTTTAATTGCTGAGAAGTTGAGTCCTAGTTTCTTCCGATTACAGAATTTAGAGGGGCAGCTAGACACCTTTCCGGTGAATGGCCAAGCTCTAAAAAGGTACTTCGCCTGATGACACTCCCATGTACACTATGTAAATATTTTATGTTTTGTTTGTTGTTGGTTTTTCTTTGCTAGTTGTTTTTATTTTTCCTTTTATGATTATCAGTCTTTCTTTTTAAAGCACACATGCTTGCATCATGGGCTAGTTCAGACAAAGAGAACAGAAAAATTTCCCCTCTAAAATGACTGCTGAAGGTTGTTTAAGCATCAATTGTGATATTTTTCTGAGTTTGCAGCCATGTTAAAGATAACTTGTTGTTTGAAAAGTGTTTCTTGATTTCAATCTGTAACTGAAGTTACTCACGAGCATCCATAAAAATTCTTCTTACGTTGTCCCTGTTCCTTAAGAGAACAACTCAGAGATGTCTCTCTGCTCTTGAAAGTCGGTTTTATTAACAAACTATTTCTAGATCCTAATGAAGGACAGCTAAGAAATTTCTTCAAGGTCTATAATTTACTAAGATATGTCCAAAAACCAGGATTTTCAGCGTCACCCCGCTCTATTAAAAATCTGTCCACTTTGTTTCGATTTTTTATTAAGGAAAACTGTCCATATGGTCTATTATCGAATTATCATATTTTGCTATGAACTCGATTATTTTCCTTGTTTTTCCTTGGTTACATAAGTGAAATACCTCCACTCATTAACAATCGATTAATATTAATGGGGTTTTTCATTCATAAAACTTTTAATTATCCAATGTTTAATTGATACATTTACTTTGTAATCAAGTCATAAACGTGTGTTCTATGGTTTTCAAGTGTTTACATCCTTATACGTACTCATACGCCAAGGTGTCATATAAATTACAGTGTGATATTACTTCTCTGTATGGCCTCGAGCTTCACAATCTCATTCCCACACATGGTGATTAATGCTTCTGCCTACCATTTTGAACTGTCATTGCATTGTTTTGTGGAAACTCGGGGCTATGACTCTATGTTTTCTTATCAAACCCTACCTTCGATTTCAGTGTTGATTTCCTTCTGTTTGCCATGGCTCGAGTGGTAAGGATTGAGCCCAATGGCATCCAAACCTTGTTATCATATGACAATGCCAGAGACGACTTAGAAAGGAACGGCTTGCGTTTGTTTATTGAAAATTTTAGGGGTTTCAATCTGAGAGTTACTCAAGAGTTCTCATTGACCCTCGACAGTGGCAGAGAAAAGATAGGTGACGTGCAGTTGGAGGTGACTGAAGAATTTTTTAATCAAGCTATGGGTTTACCAGCTGTCGGGAAAAGATGGTTCAAGAACGCAAAAGTTGAAGAGGTCCCCTGGTCGTTGTTGTTCACCTCAAGGAAAATTACCAGTTGCGACCGAGGTATGCCTGTCTCATCTTTAAAACCTAGATGGCATGATCTGTTAGCTATTGTGAAACAGTTCATTGCGTGTGAAGGAAGATTTGGGTTGGCTTTCTTGTATCACCTGCGATTGCTTATGAGTTTCATTGACTTTTCGTTGAACATGCCCTACTTCCTCCTTAGAAGTCTGTACAAGATGGGAAAGTGGTTTAGGAGGCAAAAGTATGATTCTAGTTTGTTCCATCATGGTTTAATTAAGATTATCATTGTGCATCAGTTGCAATTAAACAACGATTGTTGGGATGCTTTTTTGTTACGAAATGGCTTTGGTAATAGTGAGTTGGGACAGGTTGACAAGCTTGTTATCACAAAAACCCTTGTGAAACCTACCACCTCTCCTCCACTGCTCCTGCCTTGTGATCCTATCTCTAATTTGGAACCCTCGACCTACCCTGATGCTACTCAACCCGACACTCAACCAGATTCGTATCCTAAGAGTTGTACTAAGACTGTTAAAAAACCCATAGGGAAGAATCTTAAGGGCAGCGTCGATGTTAATTATAAGAATAAAAGGGTTTCTCATTGGATTTCACGATGTGCTCGAAACAAACCCAAACCCTGTGCAGACACAAAAAACACAATTGAGATAAGTGAAGACTCGGACTCGGAAATTGAAAGGTTCTTGGCCAAAGAGTATCCATTTTCATATGGACTTTGTCCTGACAGACCCTATGATTATGTTACCAACCTGCCACCATGTCTAAAGGAAAATCTTGATTTTCCTGGCATCAAACTCCATGACAAACCTACCTTTCGCATGGATGATGCTCCAATCGTTAATGATATCAGTGCCAATGCACAGTCCCTATAGCCAAAGTGTAATGAATGTCGATCATGTATCGACCGGTATTATACGGATGTGCCTATACTATAGTCTAGGCTTAAATCTCTGAAATACCAAGTGGATTTGTTGACAAGCGAGAACAGTAGACTCCAATCCATTACTCAAGCTAAGGACAAACACCTTAAAACTACAGGATCTGTTATTTTTAAGAATGTAGAGGCAGTGACAGCAATAGTAAATTCCAAGATTGCTTGATATGTTTTAATCCCTTGATTTGAGGTATGATCTTTTTCAAAGCTTAGTATGATTCTGTCTTTCTCAATTTAGGATACACGATTTGTTTGCATGGATTACTTTTTAGTTTGTTTTGTTTGATTGAATAAAATATGATTGTAGTTATAATTATAACTGGCTACAGAATTGTAAGATTCTATAGCCAGTTAGAAAAAATTTGAGCTGCTTGATTTTATAATTGAAAACATATCTTAAATTTCCCCATTTTTGTTTGTTAACAGGAACCCATAATTTCTAAGGAGATTTGAAGCACTGTTGAGATCTTCCAGCCATATGAACTTTCTATTTTTAGTAAATAGATTAGGTTGTTTATATTTTGATATCAAGTAAAATCAGGGAGGTTGCATCCCCCATATTTTTGGAACAAATTTGATATTATCAACAGGAAACATTATGTTCCTAGAACCTATATAAGCATGTTATTTTGTAAACTTGAAATCGTCTCTGCCTAGAGCAAAAACTATGGATTTCTCATTTACAGACTTGAATAGAATATGATATTTGTCACAGCTTTAGCTTCTCCATATTGTGTTTTTATTCAAGTCATGATTATTTTGATTTGTAATTAAATTATGATTGCTTTCGCTGTTGTGGTTTACTACAGATTGGTATGATATAAATTTATATATATTATCCATGTTTTATGTTCTAGATTTAACACATAGTAATCATTTTGTTTAAACTTGGGATTAAGAGATTTATCTTCATCATTTGTTGAACATTCATGCACAAGTTTTCATAGCCGGATTTATCTTAATGTGGCTACTTGTGAAATGACAAGATTGTTGTGATTATATCTCGTATTTGTTCTATCATTCGAATTCAATCATTATTGCTTCACGTTTATGAGAAGCAATTGCAGGATCTGTTGCAGGTTTACCTCATCAGACAGAAAGATTGGATGCTACACGTTGAACAAATATGAGATGTGATAACAAGTCAATTTGTTAGTTTGATTTCATTAGTTTAAATACAGAAGTTTTCTGCAGTTAAAACATCTTCTACTATCTGTTATTCTTGTTTTCAATTAGAGAGTTTGATATCTGATTTCCTTTATAAGAAAACAAATCATAAATATTAGATAATAGTTTTACTATTGTTTAAAAAATCAATTTGCATTCGATTTTCACAGATTTATATTAAAATTCGTATTCTGTATATATTATATATATCTTAGAATTAGAATTATTTTTATGTGTTGTACATATGACAAGTAGAGTTATTTCATAAGTATTAGTTAGTTCAACTGTAAATATATATTAAATCTATATACAGTTTTCAGCGATTGTTATACACTTTCTTTAGTTTTGTTTTTTTCACTTTCTTTAGGACTTAGACCAGCCAATGGAGCCGCTAAACCCTTAGGAGTGGATTAATCCAAACGGCTTGGGTTAATTAGACAACCCCGGACCGGATTCACTCCTCTAGTTGACGAGCGGTCAATTTCACCCGTCAATAGGTTCTCACCATCCCTTGAAGGCTATTAGGGTAATCATCCATGAGCAATGGAACTCTGTGCCTAGGTCCTGCACATCCTTGCAATCATCTTGACATAAGTTCAATAGATATGGTGCCCAACTCATAGAGGTGCCTTCTGTGCACTGAGCTGAAACTGCAATGACTCCTACTGGTACTTCATCTTTGCGGCATTTTTTGAGCAATTTGCAGGCTAAGATCTTTGCGTCCAATTATGTATCTACATTGTTGATTTGTTTGATCATGATGCCTCTCGTTCCCCTAGCGGTGTTATATTTATTCTTCATTTCCTCTGCCAACACTTTCTCCTTGGATTTATCATCCAAAATTAACGCGAGATCCATACCCCAGATATGTAATCCTTTTATTTGTGCAATAAGCTCAATAGTTATAGGGATGGGTTTGTACAACCATATATCCCCTCCATGTATGACTGCTAACAACTGCTTGATGCATGTTGTTGTGTACTGGACTCTGCCAAAATATGGTAGCTTCAGCAAACCTAAGATTCTTGTTTTGTCCAGCTCAGCTTCCCATTGGTGTGGTTGGTTGATCCTTTCTCCAAGTCGGGTTATGCCTATGGTATGTATAAAGACCCTGTGTGCAAGTTACAAGAACTTGGTTTCGTCTGATATGTCATGGTTGAAATACTTGAGCTTCCTGACATGACCCAGTAGTTTCGGTTCTGCCTGTACTCCAGCTGGTATGCATGGTATAACAATTTATGCTGCAAGTTTCTTACAGGGTGAGCTCGGTATATGAACTGTGTCTTCTTGCTACGATGGCTGGTTCAAAGTTCCAGCAACTTTTGCTTGTTCCCCCATCATCCATTTTGGCCAAGCTGAGGCATTTGCAATGGTCTCCTTTTCTGGTTGACCTGAGATGGTCATCTTTGACTTGTCTAATTGCACTGCTACTTCTAGATTTTGTGTTGTTCTGTTAACTTCTAAGGCTTCTTCGATGCTTTCTAGTTTCACTTCCTGTTGGGTTTCTGCTTCCTCATTCTGAGGCGCATGCACTGCTGCTAGTGTAACCACTTTCATGGCCTCTGCTTGTGGTTGTTGAATCTCTTCCACTATCGGTGTAGGTTTCAATGGTCACATCTCTAGAGATGGGATCTCATTGATTTCGATGATATCTGGCCATTGTTGTTCATTCTCTTCCAATGGTCCTCATGACCTAGTTTGAACCCTAGTCAGTCTGGTTGTCTGGCCTACTTCTTCTGGCTTTGGTGGTGCCATAGTGGTAAATTTCGAACATTTGCGGAGTTTGAATAAATTATGTGAGCTCTGTGGTCTCACTTTGTTCGTTTCAGCTACTATTACTCTCTCTCTGGGCTCCTTTCACGAATAGACTAGTTTCTCTCATGCTCGTGTGTTGTATGGGCTTGTCACGAAGCTTGTCAAGGATGCTTCCTCCATTATGCATTTAATGCACCATAACTATGGGTTTAATGCATCTACGGTGGTTCATACTTTCCATTACATTTTATTTGTCGTCTTCAGTTGGCGTATTTAATGTGATGTCCCATCAGTCCTTTCCGTGCTTTAATTTCGCCTAGTGTTGTCTTGTCATACTGTTTTTGTCGACTTTCCTTTTCTCTCTTGTTTCCCTTTGTATATGATTGTTGTCCTTACCTTTTCTAAATTCATGTTTCAAATGTCATATGGCCTTTCTATCTCTGGCATGTTGTGTGCTTTTTAGTCTCATTTCCTTTTTGTTTTCTTTATATATATATATATATATATATATTCTTTTTTACTACGTGGTGGGTAGTCGACTGTCCTTATACATCTTCAGCCGGCTACCATTGAATATTCCTCTGAGGTCTGCGCCTGCTAAATCTCATAATTGTACATCTCCTCCGTCTATGACATATTTTACCTCATATGGTCCTAACCAATGCATTCTAAGCTTCCCTGGGTGCTAAAGCGACTTTTTGTCATAGAGCAATACTAGATCTCCTTCGTTGAACATTTTCTTTTTGATGTGTCAATCGTGCCAAGATTTGTCTCTTGATTTCTGCACTTGTTGATGGAATACTGCCAAGATTCGCTCTTCCTCCATTGACAATAACTGATTCAATCTCTCTTGTACTACACCTCGTTCTGTCATTTGTGTGATAGTTGTGGCACGTAAGCTGGGTACTAAATATTCTAATGGCACTACTGCTTCTTGGCCATAGACTAGTTTGAATGGTGTGTGCCCTGTCAAAATTTTTCATGTAGTCCGATACGCCCATAATACTGTTGGTACATTGAGGTCCCAGTTGTGTCTATTGATGCTATAGATATTTGTTAGTGCGTTCTCCAGAATATTTTTGAAGGCTTCTATTATGCCATTTTCCTATGGATGATACGGTGTGCTCTTTTGGTGATGAACTTCAAACTCTTCAGTCATCGTGCATATGGTGTTGTTTATGAATTGTGTGCCTTGGTCGCTCATCAAAACTCTTGCGCACCCAAATCTAGTGATTACTTGTTCAAACAAGAAGTGTGTAGCTGCCTTTGTGCTTCAATATTTTACTAGTGCATCTTCCGCCCATCTTGTTAGGTATTCCATCACAGTGATAATGTATCTTGCCCTTGTCCTTTTGGATGGTGGGTTAATTGGTCCCACAAAGTCTATTACCCATTTTTCAAATGCCTGTAATGTTACTTGTGGTTGTAGTGGCATCTCATACCTTCTGTTGGGTTTGCCTACCTTTGACAGACATTGCATCTCTGACAATACTCTTTCGAGTCGTTGTGAATCGTTGGCCACCATAATCCTGTGCGTAATACCTTCTGCACGGTATATTTTCTTGGATAATGCCCTCCTGCAATTCCCTCATGGGCTTCTACTAAAATGATTGGTATTTTATTCTCTAACACATATCTTCGCAATATGATATCTACGCCCGTTTTGTATATATGTCTTACAATCAGTTGATAGTCGGTCGCATGGACTACCAGATTCTTCTTTTGTGCATTGGTATATTCTTGCGGTGCAGTACCTGTAAGCAAGTACTGAATGATATCTACGAAGTGTGCATCAACAATCTATACTGAGAATAATTGTGCATCCGAAAATTTATCTTCTAAATTCGTAGGTTCTTCTCCATTTGTGACCCTGGACAGGTGGTCAGGTCCTGCATTCAATCTTCCTGGTTTAACTATTACTTCAAAATCAAATTATTGAAATAGCAGTAATCATCGACAAATTCTCCCCCCGAACAATGGCTTCTTGACTAGGTATTTTAGGGATAAGTGATCTGTAAACATCTTAAAGTGTTTTCCCAATAGGTAATTTCTAAAATTTTGCGGTGCATAGACCATGGCTAGGCCTTCTCTTTCTGTTGTGTTATAATTTTTTTCCAAGTCTGATAACTTTCTTCTTGCAAACGTTATCGGGTGATCCAAGTCTCCTGCTCATGGTTGCACTAAGATAGCTCCTAGTGCTATCGCTAATGTATCTACATGCACATGGAATGTCCTTCCCCAATCTCGAAATACTAATATCAAGGCAGTAACCATATTTTCCTTCAAGGAATCCAGGCCGTGTTGACACTCGTCATTCCATTGATACTTTGTATCCTTCCTTAGCAGTTTTTCCATTGGTGTTGTGATCTGTGCATACCCTTTGATGAATTCCATGTAGTATCTTGTATGTCCTAACATTGCTCTTAGCTGGAAAACTATTTTTGTTGTTGGTAAGTTAACAATGACTGTGATCTTTGCCAGATCGACCAATAAACCTTGTTTGCATACTATATGGCCCAATAGTATCCCAAACGGTGTTCCAAATATGCATTTGTTGATGTTAAGTGATATCTGGCATTGTCTACATCTCTCTACCATCAGTTGTAAAACTTCCACGTGGTTTTTCAACATACTATAAACTGTCCAGTCACCAGGTATACTTTGAGAAACTGATGGATGAATTCCTTAAATGTTGCGATGACCACTTTGGAGAATATTGTGGGTGCATTCTTCATTCCAAATGGCATGACTATGTACTGATAAGATCTCCATTCTGTTGCAAACGTGGTCTTGTGTCTGTACTCATGTGCTATCTTAATATGATGGTAGCCTGAGAATCCATCAGTGAATGAGTAAGATTCATGTCCCCCCACATTCTCTAACACTTCATCTATGAACGGTGTAGGGAATGGGTCGTGTAGGCATGCATCGTGCAAATTCCTCGAGTCAACGCATATCCTAATCCCTCTTCCTTGTTTCTTGTCTTGTACTACCATAGGGCTTATCCATTCTGATTCCTCAACTAGTTCGATGATGCCATCTTCAAGAATCCTATCAATCTCATCTTTAAATTTTTGTTTATATATGGGGTTTTGTCTGTAGGGTCGTTGTTTAATAGGTATCGCATCAGATCTGACTGGTATCTTCATTTCTTCTAATTCTCTGGCTATACCCTTCATCTCTGTAAATGTTGTGGGAAAAATGTCGCTATA
The DNA here is from genome assembly GCA_032191745.1 of Picea mariana. Taxonomy (NCBI): domain Eukaryota; kingdom Viridiplantae; phylum Streptophyta; class Pinopsida; order Pinales; family Pinaceae; genus Picea; species Picea mariana. The sequence continues at coordinate 30,730 of JASDQU010503925.1, forward strand.
TTCGCGCAACAATTTTGTGATGCTTTCTACTATTTTTTCATCCTAGTAATCTCCAATGATGGCTATTTTGGGCTACTCAATTATCTCGATGTTGACTTTCTTTACCTTGATTGGAGCAGAAATGACTTCTGATTATTTTGGTGGTCCCTCCACATCTCTTTCACCTTCTACTTCTTTGATCTAAATATCACATGGATCATCTTCATCTGGTGCTTCCTCCTGTACATGGTAACATGATAATAGTTCCTTGACTGTCTATTTATTCCCCTATTGCTCTTCTATGATCAATTCTATTTCTGGTTCTTTGATGAATATTACTCCTCTGATTTGTTTGAGGGTTGTGTCTATGTTGGGGTTCTCATGCTCGAATGAGAAAGTGATTGTGAAGTTCTGTTGCAATGTCCTCCATGTTGTAGTTCCTTTGTGCAATTCCTGGTCTGTATACCAGTTCGCTGGTATGCCTTCTAGGGTATGTATAAAGTGATGAGGCCATTCCTCTGGTGGTGTCATTTTCCACAGCATTTTTCACTTCTCCAAGTGTTCCATTGGTTCCTCTTGTCCTTTGTATTTATGTTGTTTGTTGTATTCTTGTTATGCACCAAACCTTATGTGCAGTCATCACTTACAATTATACCAGTCTGTGATGGTCTTTTTATGTGCACCCCACCATCTTGCAGGTGTGGCCTTGAGTGTTAAGAATTCAAGTCCTAACAGTCACTGGTTTTCTAATACTTCATCTTCATATTGTGTCAAGAATGTTTCCAAATCATTTAGTCCATGGAAACCAGGTGGTTCTCTGATTTCTATGTCTACCCATCTTACTGCGTGGTCTATTCTTGCACATCTTCCCATGAATACTTTGTGTAGTCTCTGCTACCAGTTTTCTAACTCGTTGTCTTAGTATATTGCGCATGAAGTAATGCTCTGCCAACAGAGTACCTCGTCTACAGTCGGGTTTACGTAATCCTCATCGTGCATAGTTGTTCTATACAACTAGTCGATCTCCTCTAAGTCCAGGCAAGTGGGTTCTTTGAACCTCTCCCCTTCCGATGNCTAGTTTTCAAATTGATTATGGCCTGGTTTTCAAATGCCCAATCTAGACCAAGCAATGTCGGGCAAGGTGTTGTATTGTCTACTATTTCAATGACTTCAAAGTCTGCTTGAGTGCACACTCCATCAAGATCTACTGTCACTCCTTTCAGTATACCTATTAGTAGGACTCTATGTTGGTTTGCTAGTTTCAATTGGACATTTGAGTATCCCAGTGTTGGCTCTCCCATACATTTCCATGTATTCGTTGGTAATACATTTTATTCATATCCTAGATCTAGTATGATGTCTCCCATGTTGAAATCCCCAATGTTAGCATTCAGTTGAAATTCCCTGCTTGTTCTTCTTTTTGTGTGTAGGTGATTAAATGTTTTAGGTTCTAGCTTTCTACACTTTTCTATGATGTTTTGAAATATCTTCGCAGATGAAGGATCACTTAACACTGTTACGCATGATTGAAAAAATCCTTTTATTTTACTTACTTGTCCCTTGGGATGCATTCCGTTGGTATGGTCCAGGGATGGCGGCATATCATATTCTAGGGCTTCCTGGCTTTGTTGTGTCGTCGACGCAATGTCCTCCTTCTAAAATTCTTGTCAGGCTTCTTTAAATATCTCATTTTCCTTTTGCGGGTTGAACTACTTCTTGGGGTCAGTGTTGTTCTTTACCCATTGGTTTTGTGTTAGTTCTTGTCGAACTATGTGAGTGCATGTTTTCGTTCCTCCACGAGTGAATATATTGATGTTCCATCTAGTGTCCCTTTCTTTGATTGAAATCCACTGAACATTCTGATTGTCCTGGTTCCTATTTTCTTTAATATTTACTAGTAGTGTCGAACATTCCTCTGTATCGAGGTCCGATGCGCGACAATACATACAAGTGGTTGGTGGAAGTGGACATTCTTGTGCATAATGTCTCGGTTTCTAACAATTGTGAAATGTGACTGGTCCTCTACTCCATCCAAAACCTCCTCTTGCTCATTCTCTGCCTCCGTAGCCCACTCGATTCCCTCTCGGTGCATTATATTGTGGTGCCTAATTATACTGCGTGGTATTGTACTGGGGTCATGTCGGGTTGTACTGCAGATGCAAGTTATTGTAGGGTTGTTGTGTAGTATTATACTGCTGTTGCGCAATGTTGTATGGAGTTGGGGCCTGATTCAACTATGGCATTGCTTGCCCAGTCATCATTTTGGCATGTACCCTATATGCATCTGATGTTCTCTCCCGCATCAACTCCATAGTTCTGCAATCTTCTTCGTCATGGCCCACTGACTTGCAAAAGGCGAAATATGAAATTTTTTGGACTGTCTGGTATTTCTGCATCATCATGCAGTAATAAGGGTTGTGACCTAGTTTCTTGCATATTTCGCACCCCTCTACTCCATCCAAAACCTCCTCTTGCTCATTCTCTGCCTCCGTAGCCCACTCGATTCCCTCTCGGTGCATTATATTGTGGTGCCTAATTATACTGCGTGGTATTGTACTGGGGTCATGTCGGGTTGTACTGCAGATGCAAGTTATTGTAGGGTTGTTGTGTAGTATTATACTGCTGTTGCGCAATGTTGTATGGAGTTGGGGCCTGATTCAACTATGGCATTGCTTGCCCAGTCATCATTTTGGCATGTACCCTATATGCATCTGATGTTCTCTCCCGCATCAACTCCATAGTTCTGCAATCTTCTTCGTCATGGCCCACTGACTTGCAAAAGGCGAAATATGAAATTTTTTGGACTGTCTGGTATTTCTGCATCATCATGCAGTAATAAGGGTTGTGACCTAGTTTCTTGCATATTTCGCACCATAATCCTCCATATGGTAACGGATTTGGCATACATGTTGCCATGTACTGTGCGAATGTTGGGCATCCGTTCTTGTGGTGTCCTTATTTCCTGCATGTGGTACACCAAACAACTTCTCGTTTGTCCTTGTTCTTAATCTGGTTCAGCTGAAATGTTAAATTATTCAAATCCTACTTTAGTTCATCGATAGCTAGGTCCGTCTGCTAGTACTGGTTCTCTTCCAGTTGCAAGGCTTCCAGTAAAGCCTCTGCTTGCGTATGGAAATTTTGTTGTCATAAAGGATATTTTAAGTGCAGTAGTAGTGAGTTAACAAACAGGTGTCGATGTTGCATCTTGATCATAAGGTATTTTAGTTTTCCCTTTAGTTGCTTGAATCTCTGTTCAATATCCCATACAGAATCTCCTAGTTTCTATTTTATCTCGGTCATCTCATTCATGTACTGATCTAAGCTCAGCTTCTGGAACTCATTAATCAGTAATTTCTCAATGTCATCCAGTGTCCTTGTCATCCCAAGGGAATTGTTTGTATCTAGACTCATGTACTAGTCTAGTGCATGGTCTCTTAGCATAATCTCTAGCTGCACGAGTTTGGTATCTTCATCAGTGATCTTATTTTCTTCCCAGATCTTTTCACAAATGAACAAATGCTTCTCAGGGTCTTCTACTGCTTCTCCTCGAAATTGTGCCAAACTGATGGTGGAATCGTGTCCTGCCATTCTGAATACGGAACTACTACCTCCTCTGTGTGGTGTAGATACTTGACTAGTGTTGCTTGAACTAGCTCCTCCAGTTGTTGCTCCTTGTGTATATGTACTTCCTACTATCGGACTTCCTCCGAACCTTGGTTGCCTAAATGGTGGTGTTCTCTTTGGTGTATTAATCGCACATGGGTTTATGGGTTCCACACTGACATTAATATGGATAGGATGGCTACCTTCTCCTCTTGTTCTTGGGCCTCTCATCTTCCTCTCATATGTTGTGTGAAAGATTTCCTCAATCTGCTCCACAGCCCGGAGATCCTCTACCTCTTCCTCGTCACTCACCAAGCCTTCCCTCGTGGCTACGGATCTCTTCTTGGTATTCATATTGTATTGGTAGGGTACTCTGCTACGCTTTGTTTCTGATGACACCAAGATTCACTTGATTTGGTCGTCATCCATAATTATTGGGTCCAAGGGTTCCTCCTCCTTCTTTCCTTTATCCTTACCTCCTTCCATTTATCATCTCTATGTCAGTGTTTCCCCCCTTCCCCCATGTACACAGGGAATTTTAGCTATCTGATTCCATTGTCATTACACCTTTGTTATATAGTAGTATCTTAATAGAAGTATACAGTGATCGAATGTACCTTCCTCAAGGTCCACATAGAAATTATTTATCTTCTGTGTTGTATGACTTCACCATGTCAACTGCAAACTCTGTGATGAAACCTCCCACAATACTATCAAGCCAAAAGTCTATTACGTAGGTGAATTTGTTGTTCACTTGCTGTAACTGCTTAATCTGTACTGGGGTCCAATCTAACTATCAAACCTAGTTCATCGCGTGGTTATCCTTCATAGTATCCACTCCTATAGTAGATGCGGAAAATCATAGAAAAAGACTTTGTGTAAATTAGTAAATACGTATTTATCCAAATATTTGCAGGGTGTGATTCTAGGTTTTCTATTGTCTTTCTATGAAATTATAGCTCTTTGGTTCTCAACCAGCCTTCATTTTCTGCTTTCGTGGGGTTCTAAGGTCTCAACATTCCCTTCTATTGGCTCATTGCTCTCTTCTTTCCCTCATTCTTTTCTCACTCAATCTATCTCATCTACTCAGTCCTCTCTCGTTCCTTTTAACGTGGAAAAAAAACCATTTGTTGGTTAGTACTTTCCTTTACCGTCTGAGTTATTTACCCAGGGTTCATGTCTTTTGGGTTTCCAACAAAGCCTCTAAAACTATCGACCCTCCTGGTAAACCAGAAGGCAACACAATACATAGACTACACTGCACAGTCTCACTCGAGATAGATTTAAATGGATGGTTGTAAGACTCAGGTGTTTACATCCTAGGATTGAGTATGAGATAGGATTTTATTCTTCATAGCCATATACTATGAATTATGATTGCAATCTACTATTACTCATGGGTGCGCATTTATCTTTCACAGTTTAATTCCCGAACAACACAATCGCATTCCATAACAATGTATTAACTCATTCATTAAGCATAGCAAGTAACTGTTGAAAGAAAACAAATATATACATGAATTCATCATATTACGCATATATTACCGTGGTTAACCCCCTCCTGGGATACGTCCACAAAGATTTGGCTCTAGGCACTTTTATTATGGTAGTTTTGCATCTCCAATGCCACGTGCTTACAATTCTCCTCGGATGGGTAAGATCTGTATGATGTGAACTAGATCGCACTAGGCTCCCCAACCTGTGATCTAATCCTCAGATCTTCCTCCTCTCTTCTTCTCTTATCTCAACAACTTACAAAAATGGTTCATAACAGTATTACATAACACATCAACTCCTACATAACTATGATGGAATACTACAAAAGCTGAACCAACACAAAAGAGAATGAACTTTTCTATGATACCTACGTATCTATATTTATATATATCGATCTCTTCAGCCATTTACAATGTTTTACCAAAACCCTAACCATATCAATTTTAGGTCTTTCTCCCATGCACTCATTTTTTTCTTCCTCCATCTGTCACTTTCCTTGTGCACATTTTCTTGCATGCACATGTGTTGTTCTTCCTCCAGCTATTACTTCAGTTTATGCACGCTTTCTTTCCCATGATCATCCTTCTTTCCACTTCGGCCTAGTGCCAACAAAATGTCATTTACAATATTATAGCCATAGTCCTGGCCTCCTGGTTGAAACCCCTAATGCCACTTTTCATAAATCCAGAGCAATCTGGCTATGTGGAAGGAAGAAAAATTCTAGACTGCATTATTTTGGAAAATGAGGTGACCCATTATCTCAAATATTCCATAGCATCATGTATGCTTATCAAACTAGATATATTAAAGGATTTTGATAAATTAAGTTGAAAATATATCAAAGAAAGTATGTTTGACTTTGGTTTTCACCCCCATTGGGTCAATTGGATCCAACAAATCATCTCTTCTTCTTTATTTTTGCTTCTGATAAATGGATCTCCCTCCCCCACCTTTCATCCATCTCAAGGAATTAGGAAATGGGAACCCCTCTCTCCCTTCCTGTTCATTCTGATGGTGGAAGGACTCATTCGTAGCATCAAGGTTGTCATTTAGACTCAACAACTTCAAGGGCTCTCTCTACATGGTTCCTCCTCCCCTCTATCTCATAATCAATTTGTAGATGACGCTATGCCAATTGGGTTGCCCACATTCAAGGAGGCTAGGGAATTTAAAAGGATTATGGATGACTTCATGGATGCCTCTAGAACTTCCATCAATCTCCTTAAATCTCATATTTTCTTCTCCAATGTTTTGTTTCCTGTCCAATTTCACATTAAGCATGTTCTGGGTTTTACTCAGAGCTCCCTTCCATCCAAATATCTTGGTTCCCTTCTCTTGGAATTTCTTGCTTGCAATTTCTCTTGGGATGATCTTCTTTCTCGACTACCAAGAAATATCTTGAGTTGGACCTTCAGATCCTTCAATTTAGTTGGTTTCCTTATCCTCCTCAAATCAGTCCTTCAATTCATCCCTTTGTATCTCTTCTCGGTCATTGCAGCCCCTAAACGCATCATCAATAAATCCATATGATCCATTAAATTTAATTTCCTTTGGAAAGGTACTATCCACAATAGAATATGGGCATTTGTAGCATGGAACACCCTTTGCACCCCAAAGCTTAGTGGGGGTCTTGGATTGGAAGATCCTTATTTTGTCAATAATGTTCTTGGAGCCAAAACTTGGCAGAGATGGTTGCAAGGAAAGGGAAAGCTTTGTTGCTCTCTCTCTGGAAAAATAAATATGCTCCTCATATTAGTCCCAATGATCTTATTCGAATGAGAGGCTTCCATCCAGGATCCATAATTTGGAACACCACTTGGAAAGACAAATACCTCATACACAATCATTGCTTTTGGGAGATTATAGAAGGGCACTCTACTCACTTTTGGGAGGATTTCAGGAAGCAACTTCCCAAGCTTCAAATCCATATTGATCTCATCTCTCTCAAAGAAGGGTTGGTAGAATATAATGGGAGAATTGTGCATCTCTATTAGCAGCAGGACATAGACGTAGATGGATGGTGGGTCTAGTATCTTAACCTAGATAATATCTCTCTAATTCATAGGCCTTCCTTGGTTTTGATGCATGTTGAGCGTATTCTTCGGAAGGTCAGAATTTCAATAATGATAGACAAACTTATATGGGGGTATCAAGTTTCTAGTGGATTTTCAGTGAAGGAAGCCTACTCTCTCAAAGCCCAACATGCACTTCTATAGAAAGATAATATTTGGAGCAGCATTTGGGGGGGCAATCTATGGATAAAGTGGCACTCTTCTTATGGTTGGTGGATCATGGAAGTATTTTAACCTAGAATAATCTCCTACGCAAGGGATTTCTAGGGTCATGATTCTGTATAATGTGTGGGTAGGATAATAAAACTATGGAGCATCTTATAAATCAATGTAACTTCAGCCAGGGTCTCTAGGATCAAGGAGAAATATCTTTTTTTCAGTCAGATAGGAAATCAGACTCTCTCAAGCTTACCATCTATTTTTGGCATAGTCAAGGATTGAAATTTCTCCTTCTAAATCGAATTTGGCTGCTCTTCCCTGGCTTCCTTCAGTGGGAAACATGGAAAGAATCAAATCAAAAAAAAATTTAAAATGAATTTCTATATCCCTCCACAGTATGGACTAGAATAAAGCAGGATATTGTGGAAACTTTTTTAGCTAACAATTGGTCTCGGGATGATCTAGAATGTGAGGACAATGAAAGAAGGATATTGCTTCATTGGATCCCTCCTACTTCCCTTCCTTATCCGTCTCTCTCCATGATTGGAACCCCCTTGGTCTTTGTCACATGTACCTAGTCTCCTCCCCCATTTGGTTTTGTAAAGCTCATTTTTTATGGAGCCTCTAAAGGTAACCCAGATCCAATGGAATTTGATGGATTCTATAGAGATGATGCAAGACGAATTCTGAGAATATATTATGTCTTCAACGGATCCTCTTCAAATAATGCAGCTGAAATTTGGGACTTAATTCAAGGGTTAAAATTTACCCATCTTCACCAGTTCCACATGTTGATTTTGAGGGAGACTCCCAACAAATTATTCATTTTTTAACCAGAATTCAGAATGGTGTGCTCCCAAGCATCTCACATAACTAGCATCTCGAATCTCTCATTGACATTCTTCACTCAGTCATCCAAATCATGGGGGGGATATTACCTTTTCATGTCAAAAGGGATGCCAAAAAGGTCACAAATTCGTTAGTCGATGAGGGAGTCTCCAATCCCTCATCTCCCATGGACAGTGGTTGGTCATTACCTCAGGGTGACCCTCTTTCCCATCATTACTACATGTTGGCTATGTGAGATTGAAATCACTCGAATCAGGTGTTAGATGGCCCAACTGGACAAGAGGGTTTTCCAAATGGAGAGGTGATGTATTACACATTATTTTGGTCACCTCGGTGATCACCTGACAACATGTTTTCATGTTCCCTAAAAATATTAAAAGAGACATTCTCCATGAGAAAAGTGGTTTGCTTTCCTCTTTCAAAAACCATATCAAGGAAGGTCGCCTCACCCTACCATATACATTGGGTGAAACGATGCATGATTATCGCACTCTGCCCTAAATTTGGACTGCGATGTCGTTGCATGTTGCTTGTGCATAGAGTGTGACGATGCTTAAAGCAAAGGAAAAGTCAAAATTCACAAATGTTCTAGAAGAGAATATTCTAGAAGATGAGGTGGCCTCCGATCGGTTTCGATATTAATCGCTTCTCTGATTTAGTGAGATCATCCTAATCTCCTCATCCATCTCTCTTTCACACTATATAAAGAGGGATCTCTCATGGAAAAGGCTAAGGTGGAATATACTAAGATTTGTATGGAGAGTTCTACTTCAGGTTATGCTTGAGAGCTTTGTTTTATTTCTTCAAGTCAGATTGTGGATCTTCTTCATTCAAGGCATTGGAGAAAAGGTGCGTGTGTTGAAGAAAAGAGTTGTTGAAAGGGGACCTTGCAACATCAAGTCATGGGTTTTATTCTCCACTTTCCATTTCATTTAATACAGTAATACATTTCTTCCCTATAAAAGCATCTCGTCTTCTATTGTATAATTCCTTGATCATATACATAAACTTCATTAGAATATATATATATATATATATATATATATATATATATTTGTTTTCCCCTCTTTGTTGGTTTTTTATTCTTAGACAATCTTACTATTCTGCAAACCCAAGGAAGGAGCTACAAGGATGACACTAGCAAGGATCAAGCATCGTTTAAAAGGCATGTCACTTGTACCTCACTAAACTAGTTCATATAACAGTCAAGTTTAAGGTGAAGAGTGTATTTTGTTCTTTTTTGTTCTAGTTTCATGTGGAAGTTAGGGAGATCTATTTTTTTCCGCACTTACCGATTAGTCTGATAACAAAATTGGCAACCATAATGGGGATATGACTTTCTTTTGGTTTTTTGCCTCTTATTTTCTTTTAGCCTACCTTCTTTTGGTTAAATTCATTCTCTGAGTCTATGGGTGATCCATTTTAACTCCTTGGGCCTGAAAGTTCAGTGAGATTTTTTGTCTTTCTTCCCTTTTTTCCTTTAGTTTCAGAGATCGTCGCACTATACTCTATAGACATCCCACAAAGATCCTCTAATGTCAAACTCTATTGGTGCATACCAGTGCGACGACATCGCACTATACCTTATTGGTAGCACGTGATGACCCTAGATCGTCGCACTGTGCTCCATTGCAACCCGAGATGATTCCTGTAGGAATTGTTGGAGATAGGCAATTTTTATTTTTTCTACCTAGTTTTGCCTCAACTTCCTGGGATGAACTTCTGACACTAGTGAATGATTGATTTATAAGTTTGAAGCTTGCATTTGATTGATTTTTTGAAATTGAAATTTTTCTTTGTAAATTTTGCAAGTTTTGCTTTTGATTTTTGTCACAAGGGTATAATCTCTAGATCTTGGTATTGATTGCTTGTTTGACAAAGAATCCTTGATTTATTTTGAAGTTTTGGAATTTTTTTTTTTCTAGATTGTTCATTCATTGAGAGACATTTTTTATTTGCGTTTTAAAAAAGGTTTTTCTTGTCATTTCATTTTTTATCTACATTATGAGTTTGATTTGGGAATAGTGTTGAGAATGTGCTAATTTTCTTAGATTGCGCTTTATTTTCTTCATTACATCTATGATCTGATGTGAGAAAGAAAGAATTGAAGTCATTCTTCTTTTTAGTAGTCTTTTACAAGAAAATTGTTGCATTCAAAATATTTGTTAAAAGAAAAAAATTGGAAAATTTTGTAGCTTTTGATTATTTGGAATTTTTTTCACTCAAAAATTGAGAAATTGTGTTTCGTAGATTTTTTATTCCAAAAAGATATACCTTCTCCCTATTGTAATTAGAGTTCATTGAATTAAAATATTTCATAAACATATCTTCTTGCATTTTATTGGGTCAAGGTTGCATATTTCATCAGTTTCATTTTCCGTTTCCCTTTTGAGTAAGCAACAACCTTTAAAATACAATGTAATTTTAAAATTTATTAGCAACGTTTATTTTCTAGAAATTATCTACACCAACATTAGCTAGGATAGTTCTTTGGAATAGGTTGTAAGGCACACTCTCCAAGGCATTGAAACACACAATAGTATCTTTTGATAGGGAGAGTTCAAATCCACTTGCTACATTTTGTCTGGGGAAGCCCTTCTAACACAAGGGTCAATCATGAGGTCGCATTAGGAATGGCAGAGTTACTCACCCTACTTTGTCAGTCTTAGTGTAGATATTGCACATATTATTGGGGGTCACTTGAGAAGAAAATCCTGTAGGGACCTTCTCGATTGATTTCGGGCTAGATACCCTACCTTTGTGCATGGATCGGACTGTCGATTGTTTCGCCAGGAATCATTGTCGTAATTGGTAACCTTAGTAGCCTATCTCTTTAGGTTCTTTACATGAGGTGATTGTGGAGGGGCAAGTCTTTACGATACCTGAAATCGACGTTGACCAAACTCACTCGGGCTCCTTGGAGGGTATACCCATGATTATGTGTGGGAACTTGAACCAGGGTGTAAGTCCGTTAAGCAAGTCGTCAATGTAACATTAACACCCACTTTATCCCAGCCCCTTCTTGTCTTCATTTTTCCATGTTTGATTTCATCACCGACTATTGACTTCGAAATAAGAATGTTTGTTTGAATGCTTGATTTCTAGATTTTATTAGTGAGTGTTGTTTGTTTTTCTAGTTGGCCATAGATTTGTTTCATTCTTTATTTGGTGCGGCCAACATCGACCCTCGTCGTTCACTTAGGATGTAAGGGATACCTCCAGAAGATCTAGAAGATTACGTTCCTTTGATTCCCAACTCACCAGAGGGCTCTCCTCAAGGAGTGGTCAAAAATGACGTAGAAACTGAGATTGGAAATTCTACTCCATTAGAGGAGTCGATACTTCTTTTAAACCCGTTATTGAATCTTAGAGAAGATCCAATTTTTCTCCAGCTAAATTCATCGGGAGACATTTTTACTAAATATTATACTAGATTACCTTCTATACCTCACACAGAGTTGGGTGTATATGATCCACCTTTTTAGAGTAAGTCGTTTAGAAATTTGGTTCATACTGCTGGAATTTTTAATCCCAGCTTCGTCTGTGTCCGTTATTTTTGAGGACTTCTTCGGGACACGATATTTTTGACAGACTAGGAATGAGTCCTAATAAACCTATGGAATCACAAACTCCTGTGACTTCCACTACTTATATAGTACCTTTATATCATTTTACTGGCACAACCAATAATGTTGTCACAGTTTTAGACCAATTATTGGTTGGTTCTCACTCGATTCTTCCTCTCCAGCTCGCTAACTCTACCATGGTCTCACAAGCTACGCATGTTTCTACCGAAAATGTGGTCATCAATAAAACTCCTATTGGGACACCACTTCCTCTTATATCAAATCTGTCACTTCCCCCTGGGTATAATTTTTTGAATACTTCCATTACTTTTCCAACCCAGAATCCATCCAGAGGGTCTAATATTTTTGTTCCTCCTAGGTATAACGCTACTAGTCATTTTGTTCCTACACCTACCCAAGTTCTCTCTGGGGTGCCTTATGGTCCTCCTCCACCTTCTCCTAGAGGATCTAATCATCCTGGTCCAGGTAGCTCCAATAAATTTGGAGGCACTAGTCATTTTGTCGCTTCTAGTTTTCAGATTCTTATTGGAGGTCAACCTCATGTTGGGGGGAAACCTCAAGTTGGAGGCCATAACCTAGTTTATGTGAAAAGTATACTTGGATTACAATCGCATCCTTGGAATCTTCCTTTCCAAGAGAATCAACAACCATCTGGGAGAAAACATCCTCAAGTTAATTCTTTTGTACCCCCTAATCTCAGACAATCGTATCTAGGTTCTATGAATCCTGCTTGGGGTCAAATTTTTTAGCCTAATGCTCCTTTCCAAGGAATATTACCTTATCAACCAACTCTTGTTGGCTATTTGACTCAAAATATTCCACAACCAAATTTTTCATGACTATCTACATATTTCTTACGGTCCTACTAGTATACCTACGAGACTACCTCCTCAAAACTACCAGTTTCCTCAAGTGAACAAACAAATGCATTTTCTTTCTAATTTGGATTTTACTAGATTTATCTAGGATTTTGAATGACACTATTTTGTATTCTCCTTATTGGCACGTCATACCATCCAATTTACCATCATATATCACTAAGTTTGGTGGTCGATTGGGAGAGGACCCAAATCATCATGTCATGACTTTCCATCTTTGGTGTTCATCTAATTCATTGATGGATGACTCCATTAGATTACAACTTTTTCAACGAACTCTTACGGGTTTGGCAGCCAAATGGTATATTTAGTTACCATGAGGATTATTTAATGACTTCAATACCTTAGCCATGGAGTTTTTAACCCATTACCAATTGCCAATTTGATATGAGATAGGAACTGAAATTTTGAGTTCATTTAAACAATCCTCTTCAACTCATATTTTCGATCATATTCATGAGTGGAGGAGGAGAAGAGGTTTAATCAACGTTCCCCTTCCTGATCAACAATTTTCCGAGTAGTTTACCAAATCACTCATTGGTCCTATAGCCCGTGATGTTTCCATGGGTGATGTCGTCACTAAAGAGAAGGTTATTAGTCGTGCTCAATATTTGGATCTCATTTATTCACAAACGGTCACCCTATATGAATTGATCCCTAATGCTCCTCGTCCATCTACGAATCCTACCCCAGCACCTCCAGTAACTTATCATGTTGTTGATGGCATGATTGGCACTTTTCATGCTGAGACTCAGTCCAAACAAGCCAGTCATGCCAATCCCAAGTCTACTACTTCTAATTTACAAAATAATCCTAATCCAACTCCTTCCCCCGGTAAAACCTCTGAAGTTAATTCGGTTCAATCTACACCTACTGGTAAAAATAAAAATAAAAATAAAGGGAAGGTTAGAAATAAAGAGTACAAAAATAGTAATCAACAATATGAGAAACCCAAAACACATCATGTTGATGACAAAGGCAAGCATAAACCTAATTATCCTTACCTTATTTGTGGTGAGGATAATTATACGAAGGATTTTCCACAATGTGTTGAGGTTACTAAGTTCTTGCAAGGGACTGGGACACCTCCTACACCTGTCGTCTTGTCACAACCATTTCCTTCTTAGCAGTAGGCCCAATTGATCATTCATAACCAAAATTCTCCCTCTACCACATCTTATGTACTTATGTGTATTGGTGACTCCAAGAAGAGCGAAGTTGCAGTCGGAACTCGAGCCAGAGATTATTCTCCTTCGAAAGAGAAAGGTGATGATTTACCACCTTCGTTGGTTCAACCTCCTCCCCCAACTTCACCTCCAAACAGTCCTCTTCATCTCATATGACTGGGACTAGATACAGTTATTCGTCCTCTTCCCAAGGGCGTTGTTCGAAAGTCCTCATTTAATCCTCACGCACGTTCTTCCCAAAACTATAGTATTGTACAAGACCTTGCACAAGAACCCTCTGTGATGTCGGCTCTCGAAGTCCTTCAAAGTTGTCCTACTCAGCAGAAGGCATTGTTAAATGCTATTGGTGGAATTGATCCTACCGATACCAATTTTATAATCTTTGACTTGAAATATCATATTCCAAGGCTTCCTCCTCAATTATCATTTCAGATCCAAGTTGTTGTGGAAAATAAGAATATTTTTCGAACCATTATTGATAAAGGAGCCTTGACTTGCGTCATGTCTATCACTTGTTGGAAATAAATTGGATCTCTTGCCCTTTTCGAGTCACACAATACTCTTAAATATTTTAATGGTACAATGTTTAAACCTTATGGTGTTCTTCCTTCATTCTCTATTATGTTAAAAGGTAAGGCAATTAATTTTGAGGTTGAGGTCTTTGATGTACCTCTCAATTACAACCTTCTTCTTGGTCGTAGCTAGATTGATTCCATCAGCACAATTGTTTCTACTCTTTTTTGTATGTTATGTTTCCCACACCAAGGAAAAGTCATTACTATCAATCAATTGGCCTTCTTTAATTACAATTCACGTACTAGCAACGTACCTTTCATTTCGAAAACACCTCTCAGTTATGAGAATGTTGGTGTGGGTCTCTTAAAAGATTCAACATTAATGGGTGCATTTCCTATCCCACCACCCGATATTCCTCCTCCTTTTGTCACCTCAATTAACATGATATCAACCTCTGTTCGTGAAACCCTTGAGTCTTATGACCCATGGATAGTACCTAGCTCTGGTGACTGTCTTTGTCGCAGCTACCAAATGCTTTTAAGTCCAATGGAATCATCTTATCAAGCTATTCAATAGGCAACTCCTTCTCCTCCTTCTCTCAGTGATACATATCCTGATCCGTTCCACGTGATATTTCATATTGATGAGATGATCATGACGGTCATGTATATAGAAGATACTCCATGGGACGATGGGAATCATTGTTTTATTCTCTTCCTGGAACATGAGACTATAGAGAGTTACCAACGGATTTTGACTCTGTCTACCATTGTTATTATATCCTCTGTTCCTGAATCAACACACGATGTTTTGTATGAAGGGAACTTGAGTAATATTTCACCTACCGTGCCTCTTGACATGTTGATTAAACCCGGAGTTATGGAAAATTTTCATATCGGTGCCTCATGTTATACCGATGAGGTCCATTCTTATAAAGCCCTTTTCCAAGAATTTTGTGACATTTTTTCGTGGAATTATGAAGAAATTCCTGGTATTGATCTTGATATTGTTGTGCATGAGATTAAGACTTACCTGAATGCTAAACTCGTTCGACAAAGACTTCTCCCCGTACATCCATGTAAATATGTTGTTATTAAGCTTGAAGTTGAAAAACTTCTTAAAGTTGGCTTTGTCTATCCTGTGGCTTTGACCGATTGGGTGTCCAATCTTGTTCCAGTTAACAAAAAACAAGGCACGATCCGCGTTTGTGTAGATTATAGGGATATAAACAAAGCTTGTCCCAAAGACAATTATCCAACCCCTTTCGTTGACTAGATTGTTAACGACTGTGATGGGAGTGAAATCTTCTCTTTGATGGATGGTTTCTCTGGCTATAATCAAATCAATATTTTTCCTATGGATCAACATAAGACTGCTTTTATTTTACCTTGGGGAACCCTCGCATACTAGAAACTACCTTTTGGTCTAACAAATGATGGTGTGACCTTTCAGCGTGCTATGTCTTACAGTTTTCATGACATTAAGCACATTTTACAACCATGTCTAGACGATCTACTGGTTCATTCTATGCATCGTCAAGATCACCCGGAACATCTACATGCCATTTTCCTACACTGTCATTATTATCGCATACGTTTGAATCCACACAAATGTGTTTTTTGTGTGGAATCTAGATGACTTCTTTATTTTAACGTGTCTATACATTGGATTAGGGTAGATCCCTTGAAGGTTGAGGATATTCTCAATTTATCTCCTCCTTCCACACTACACCAACTCCAAAGTTTGCGAGGGAAGGCAAACTTTTTACGTCGATTCATTCCCAACTACGTTGAATTAATGAAAGGATTTACTTGGCTTCTCAAGAAAGGTTATAATTGTGTATGGGACGACACTGCCAACAAATCCTTTGAAGCTTTGAAACTCACCTTAAATCATACACCACTATTGTTTCCACCTAATTATAGTCAAGATTATTTCATGTACTTAGCTTCTTCGGACTCTACCATTGCTATGGTTCTAGTCCAAGAGGATGATTCACATGATGAACATGTTATATACTATTTGTGTCAGAGTCTCACGACCACCGAAACCAAATATTTACATGTGGAGAAACTGGCCTTGGCAGTTGTTCAACTTCCTCGTCACTACATATTATTACACAGAGCCACGATCATTTTTTATTGCAACCCCATGCAACACATCTTTACTCGAAAATTATTGGGGGAAAGTACTCTAAATGGATATTTATTCTCCAGGAGTTTGATTTAGAGTTTGAGCGCTCCAAGCCAAAGAAGTCTTTGGTTTTTTCTGAATTGATATGTGGCCTTCCCTCTACTGAAATAGAAACTGTGGTAGAGGATTCCTTAACTGAAGAATCTCTCTTTTTGATCAGTTCTGACAACATATGGTACGAACATATTATCATTTATCTCTGGACCCAAACTTTCCAGCCTAATATTTCTAGTACAAATCATCGTTGTATCCGGTATCAAGCTCGTCAATACATTATCCTTGGTGATACGTTTATTTTCGTGGTATTGATTCCATATTTCGACGATGTCTCACCTATGATGAAGATGAGAAAGCTTTGAATGAATATCACTCTGAATCATTTGGCGGTCATATGTCTAGGTATGCCACTACCCAAAAAAATCTTACGAGATGGTTATTTGTGGCCTTCATTGATTAAGGATCGCATTATTGTCGTCTAGAAATGCCACGCTTGTCAAACCTACAACAATAAGATATGATCTCACCCTGCTCCTCTTCACCTTGTAGTTTCTGTCGTTCTATTCACTAAATAGGGTATTGACTTCATGACATGTAACCTTGACTCAGACGAGGGGAATGGATACATTATTGTAGCTATGGATTATTTCACTAAGTGTGCTGAGGAGATGCCTACATTTGATAATACCGGGAAAACTGCAGTGTTATTCATACTTAATCATATCATTACTAGATTTAGTGTCCCTCAAGCCATCATCATTGATCATGGTAGTCATTTTCACAATTTCATGATGTCTGAACTTACTTAGAAGTTGGGTCTTCGACATGAAAACTCAACCCCCTATTATCCACAGGCCAATGGTTAGGTTGAAGTAATCAACAAAGTTCTAACTACTATGCTTCGACAGATGGTAGGAATTCACAAGTCAAATTAGAACATGATGTTGTTCTTAGCATTTTTGGCCTATCAGACATCCATTAAGTCTGCCATGGGGTTCACACCTTTCCAGATAGTATACGGTATTAAATCATTTTTTTTGATTGAATTTGAAATCTTGTCTTTGAAACTAGTTGTCGAACTTCTCCCTAACACCTCAGTTGAAGAGGAACGTATTTTGTATTTGATGCAATTAGAAGAAACCCATCGTGATGTTTCCTTAGTCATTGAAACTCAGAAAAAGTGTGTCAAAGCTCAATATGACAAGCATGTCAAACCACGTCTATTTTCTGAAGGTGATCTAGTTCTCCTTTACAAACAAGATCATGACTTACTAGAGGTCAGTAAATTCAAGCCCATGTGGCAGGGTCATTATATTGTGAAACGAGTGTTGGAGAAAGGGGCTTATGAGCTGGTAGATTATGATGGAATTCCTTTGAGTGAACCTAGAAATGGGCTTTACTTGAATAAGTACTATGATTAAAATCATTTTTGCATGAGTGTTGTGTATTTTTAGTGTATCATACTCTTGTGTGCTTTTTCTTTTTTGGTTCCACCTTTCAGCTGCTTACCTTGCATTGTGCTTGGTTTCCAGATGTCGGTGTCTTCGCTACCTTATATCGGCTTTGCTGATGGCACTAGTCACAGTACTCAAAACTTAGTATCTTCTTCTTGGGCAATCTATGCACCTACGTATGAATTGATCAGTCTACATGGTGTTTTCCTTGGTCGTGCAATTAATAGTATCACGAAATACAATGCAGTTATCGAATTGTTAACTAACGTCATTTCACTTGGAATCTGTCATCTTATTGTACTACTTGATTCACAGTTAGTAGTACTATAGTTGAGTAACGTTTATTACATTTGAAGTCCTACTTTGTTACGGGTATATTTACGAATTCGCCTCTTAGAATGACATTTTGATTACATTGAATATTAACACATTCCTAGTTGTTTGAATACATTGACAGATGCATTGGCTAATTATGCGTTAGACAAACATTTGAGACATTTATAAATCCAATCACTTTTTACAAAAACAAGTAAGTTGGTAGGAACTTTATATTTATAAAGATAAAAGTTTACAAAAAATGATTTTTGTCCAAAGACCAAAATATGAAAATGTGAAGCTCATACCTTCATGTACAAAAATAATCAAGGATGTTTCTCATTGTAACAAGCAACTGCTCGTGCTACTCTATGGAGCAGTCGACTAATAGATGCAGACATGCCCACTGCATGGCATTGGTAGTGCCTAGGAATCTCATCCACCGTGGCATCAGGGACATGCATGGCCAGTCCTTCCAGGTTATGTTCTATAGCCTAGAGATTTGCGGCAGAAACCCCTACTACAACACCTCTCTCTCCATGCCTCTAGATGGGAGATGATCCCGGTGGACGGTAAGGCCCCACATCTGCATTATTGAGAGCACTCGATTAGTCATCGGATAAATAACACAAAAAAAAAATTATATCACTAAAATATCAAAAACATTATATAAACAAAAATTTCCCTTCTTACCTATGTCCACCCAATGGGACCCATTAGGAAGAGCTAGGTTTGGATCCCCATGAAAATCTACCCTGCCATATGCATAATATTCCACCATGAGCAACTAATACCTTAGCCATTGGAAGAAGACATCGTCATACTTGCCGATGGGAACACCTCCATGTTGAGCCATAAGATCCACCCACCTCTTCATTTGTGGATCTCATGGAGCAGGTATGCCCCACTCCACCTGCAAACGTAGGACAAGAACCCTCTCTAGAAAGAAGGACACCAAAATGGACCCATATCCAAATTTCTTTAACTTGTCATTTCGTCATTTGGTAAGTTGTTTCTTCATGATTTTTAGGACCCCCTCACTGTTGGATTACTGAGAGAGGGGGTGAATCAGTAATAGCATAATTATAATCCTTTTTCTTCAATTGTTATATCAATGTAGAATTATTTTCCAATAATCAGCAGTAAGAAATAAACAATCGCATACATACACAATACACTAGTGTTTTACGTGGAAACCCAAATCAGGAGAAAACCATGGAATGATTTTTCTTATATGTCTTGAAGAATTACATTCATTGCAAGCACTAACTTCTTTTGTTTTCCATCTGCAACTGGAAGGATGCTTCAACCCCTTAGTTTCTCAGGCAAAAACCTGAGGGAAGCTCTAACTCCCCAATTCTCTAGCTACAACCAGAGGGAGGCTACAATCCCCTATGTTCTCCAGCTACAACCGAAAGGTGGCTACAACCACCTGTCCATGCCCCATCCTGCCACCCTGAAGTAGAAGTAGAATGATGGAACCACTGTCACACTATCTCTTTAATATATATTGTTGTAAATCTATACCAATAAATCTGAACCATGCATCAACCTGTACCTCAACTTGTAATCAACCTGTACCATAAACAAGTGCATCAACCATGCACCAACCTGTACCGAACAACCTGTAATCAACCTGTACCATAAAAAAGTGCATCCAACCATGTACCAAGTATGTACCAGTCATGTGTCAACTACTCATCAACCAACATCATCAACTATACACCTCATGTGTGTGCCAACTCATCAACTACTTGTCTCAACCATGTACTCAACATCTAACTCAACCAAAATCCCTCATAAATTTCATCATCCAAATATGATTTGTAGCTCTATAATAGACCTGGTGTATATGATCACATTCCCGCAAACCTTCCTTAACTTTAACAACAAGAGACTATCATTTTCATCAAACTTTTCTTTAGTCTCACATGCCTAGTTTTGGATTAGTCAACAACCCTAACTTGAAGTAATCATAACTTTGTACCTGTAATGTATAAAGATATGAAACTGATACACAATTTTCTTTAGTGTGTTTTATGAAATTCATCCAAGTGGAACTACTTGGAACCTCTCAGCAAAGGAGTTATAGAAAAAATGGCATGCCTTGCTAAATTTTGTCTTATTCTAGAGAACGACCTTGTAGAGCGTGCCCCGCATGGAATATTTGCTTAATTGATCTAAAAATATTACAAAGAATACTAAAGAATGTACCCTAACCAACACATTTTTTCTCACTAAATTTGGATCTGTTATGAAGAAGTTACGACATTTTTACCTGAAACACATGTTTTTGACTAGTTTCAGGACTAGCCACAAACCCTATTTTCCACGGAGTGTAACTCCCAAAATACAACAACCCACAAGATGAATTTTTTACCACAGATACTTGGATATGTTTTCTCAATGGAATAGCAATTTCATGGTCCGAATAATTATAGAAAACAAGTTATAGCGAAAATGGTGAGATGACCTGTAAATAACATACCTTAGAAAGCACCATCAAAAGAATTTATCCTTCCTTGCATTTCAACCTTCTTTTTTTCACCTTCACTCAGAATTACAGTTTAGATATACTTGGTTACCTCAAACACCTATATATATTCAATATGCTCAAGTGTGTGTTAAATGAGAGAGCCTTGCCTCTTATTT
>JASDQU010503926.1:23455-50741 GCA_032191745.1 Picea mariana
CATCTTAAAGTGTTTACTCAGTAAGTAGTGTCTAAACTTCTGAAGTGCATATACCATAGCTAGGCCTTCTCTTTCTGGAGTATTGTAGTTATTCTCTGATTCTAAAATTTTATTGCTAGCAAATGCTATAGGATGATCCAAATCCCATTCTCATGGCTGCACCATAATTTCTCCAATTGTTATAGCTGATGCATCTACATGCACATGGAATGTATTTTCCCAATCCGAGAATACTATAATAGGTGTTGTGACCATTTTTTCTTTTAGAGTATCCAAACCTTGCTGACAGTCCTCATTCCACTGAAATTTAGTATCTTTCTTTAACAGTTTCTCCATTGGCGTAGTGATATGCGCATACCCTTTTATGAATTTCATGCAGTATCATGTATGTCCCAATGTTGCTCTCAACTAGTGCACTGATTTTGGTGGTGGTAAATTAACAATGATTGCAATCTTAGAAGGATCCACCAATAACCCTTGTTTATAGACTATATGCCCCAATAATATTCCAAAAGCTGTCCTAAAAATGCACTTCTTGATATTCAATGATATCTAACACTTACTACATCTTTCCAAGATCAGCCTTAATACTTCCACATGGTCTTTTAACAAGATATATATGGTCCAATCATCCAGATACACTTCTAAAAAATGATATATGAACTCCTTAAAAGAAGCTATTACAACCCTTGAAAATATAGTTGGTGCATTCTTCAGCCCAAAATGCACGAATGTGTACTGGTAGGATCCCCATTCTATGGAAAAGTGGTCTTGTACATGTCTTCTAGGGCTATTATGATCTAATGGGAACTTGAGAATCCATCTGTAAATGAGTAGGCTTCCTGGCCTCCCACATTCTCTAATACCTCATCTGTGAAAGGGGTGGGAAAAGGGTCATGTAGGAAAGCATCATTAATTTTCCTCAGGTATACATAAATCCTTATCCCCCCCTTGTTTCTTTTATTACACTACCATAGGACTTATCCATTCAAATTCTTCCACTGGTTCTATGATTCCAGCTTCTAACATTTTATCAATTTTTTCTTTCACTTTCTGCTTATATATTGGATTCAGTCTATACAGTCTTTGTTTGATAGATCTAGATTTAGGTTTGAGAGGTATCTTCATCTATCCTAGCTCTCCTGCTATTCCTTTCATATTTGTAAACTTTTTTGGGAATAGGTCATTGTAATCTCGCAATAAATTTGTTATTCATTCCACTATTTGGTCATCCAAGTAGTCTCCAATGCTGACCATTTTGGGATTCTCAGTTGTCCCAATGTTGAATTTCTTCACCTTGATCGGCATAGCAAACACTTTTGATTCCAAATATGGACCTTCCACCTCTCTTTCACCTTCAACTTCTGTAATATGAATGTTGCGTGGTTCATCTTTATATGGTGTTTGTTCTTCCACATGATAGCATGATAGTAGTTCCTTAACTGTCTGTCTATTCTATTGTTGATACTTTGTCATAAGTTCAACCTCTGGTTCATCAATAAATATCACCCCTCTGATTTGTTTGAATGTTGAATCAATGTTAGCGTTCTCATGTTCAAATGAGAAAGTGACTATAAATTTTTTCTGTAGTGATGTCCATTTTGTAGTGCCTCTGTGCAGTTCCTGGTCTACATACCAGTTTTCTGAAATTCCTTCCAATGTGTGGATGAAGTGATGTGGCCATTCCTCTGGTGGTGTCATCCTCCATAGTGTTCTGCACTTCTCTAAGTGTTCAGTTGGTGTTCCCTGTCCATCCTATCTCTACATCTCATTGCTTCCCTTCTCTACGCCGAATCTAATGCGAAATGGTCACTTACATTGGTACCATTCCTTAACTGTTTCTTTGTGTGCACCCCACCATATTGCAGGTGTTTCCTTAAGTGAAATTTCTAGGGATAAGAGCCTACAATTCTTTAACAATTCATATTCGTATCTTGTTAGGAATTCTTCTAAGTCATTCACCCCATGAAAACTGGGAGGTTCTCTTATCTCTGTACCCACCCATATTACTTTGCGGTCTATTCTTGTGCACCTTCTTGTGGATACTTCATGTAATATTTGTTGCCAATTTTCCAACCATCTATCTAAGTCAGAAGCACATGATGTGATGCTCCTCCGATTGAGTACTCCATTTGCAGTTGGGTTGATATGATCTTCTTCATGCGTGATGGTTCTTTATAACTGGTTGATTTCCTCTGGGTCTAAGCAAGTGGGTTCTACAAACCTTTATCCTTATGATGGATATAACGATGCAATGACTCTATATTCTCCTTATTCAAATGTCATATTCATTGTCTTCAAGTGGAAGTGGATATTTCCTTGCATAGTGTCCTGGTTGTTAGCAGTTTTGGCACACTACTGGACCTCTGCCTCTTCCAAATCCTCCTCTACCTCTGTATCCTCCTCGATATTTTCATGGTGCATTGTACCGAGGCACCTGAATATACCGTTGGGGGTTATACTATGGTTGGGACTTATTATACTGAGGTTTCACAATGTTGTATTGTTGTTGCACAGTGTTGTATGGAGGTGGTACCTGGTCAAACTGAGGTGCAAATTTCCCTGTCATCATTTATGTTTGCACCCTATAGGTTTCTAACATTCTTTCCTACATCAAGGCCATTGTCCTACAATCTTTGTCATCATGACCCACTGAGTTGAAAAAGTTTCAATATGAAATCTTGGGTATTATCTGATACTTCTGCATCATGGGACAATGATATGGGTCATGTCCATGTGTTTTAAAGATCTCGCACCATGGTCCTCATGTTGGAAAAGGGTTTGGTAGCTTTGTTTCCATGTATTGCATGAAAGTTGTACACTCATTCTTGTGTTGTCCTTTTGTCCTGCATGTGGTACACCAAACAAATTCTCTTTTCTCTTTGCCCCTATTTTAGTTTAGTTGAAATGTGAGGTTACTTAGATCCTCCTTCATCTCCTCTATTGTTGGATATGTCTTCTGATACTAGTTCTCTTCGAGTTGTAGGGATGCCTGTAGAGCCTCTGCCCGTGTTTGAAACTTCTGCTTCCTCAAAGGGTATTTCAGGGGTGGTAACAATGAATTCAAAAAGATATGTCTATGTTGCATATCCGTCATGGCATACTTCAATTTTCCCTTCAATCATTTGAACCTTTGATCAATCTCCCAAACATACTCTCCTGGTTTCTTTCTAATCTCAATCATCTCATTCATGTACTGATCTTCTGAACTAGGATTCTGAAATTCATTTATCAATAGCTTCTTGACATCTGCAATCATCCTTGTTGTTCCTGGTGGACTATTTATAGTTAAGCTCATGTACCAATCCAGTGCACGATCTCTTAGCATGATAGATAATTGCGTAAGTTTTGTATCCTCATCTGTGATCTTCTTTTCTTCCCAAATCTTCTCATAGATAAACTAGTGCTTTTCAGGATGCTCTGATGCTTCTCCCTTGAATTTGTGTAACGTGATGGTGGGATCATGTCATGCCATATTGAATGGTGATGAACTATGACCTCCGCGTGGTGTAGATACTTGACTCCTACTTCTTGAAATGGCTCCTCCAGTCATTTCTCTTCCTTCGTTCGATTCCATAGTCTAAACATTCCCTTCTATAGTTTCATTTTATGCGTGATTCTTTCACGGATCCCACTCACTCAATCCCATGCAGTTCCAACCGACAACATAACCATTTGTTGGTTGTTACTCCTTCTATAACCACTTCTTGGGTTGACCTAGGTTCAGATCTAAAAAAGATTCCAACAAATCCCTATAGAACTATTGGCATTCCTGGTAGACAAGAAGGAAACACAACATACAGATTGTACTGTGTAGTCTCATCCGAGATAGTTCTATGGGTGACTGCAATTCCTAGATGCTTGCAGTCTAGGAAAGAGTGGGGATCTGGGATTGTATTTCATATTCTTAGGCCTTGATCTAGTTGTTCTTTCTATTATTCTTAATATTCATTCATCTGCTAAATATATGCATGCATTCTACCAGATCTAACATATAATAGATCTCACATAATTATCCATTCATCCATTCATAGTCTAACTACTTGCAGAAGGGAAACATACAATCAATCACATCACGTAACACATATATTATAGTGGTTCACCCCCTCCCAGGCTACGTCCACAGAGATATGGCTCTTAGGATCTTTTATTATGGTTATGTAATATATGGTGACACACACACTATAGTTTCTGATCATACAATCACAAGCAGATTCCACGATCCCTGTGAGGTTGAATAGATCACACCAGGCTCCTCATCCTACGATCTAACCCTCAGGATCTAGTTTATTGAATCTCCTACAACTCAATAGATTAAAAAATTGGTGTTATATATTATAGTAGTTTCCTTCATCGAACATTACAAAACTTAGTAAACAACAATAACATCCAAAACCGATTGAGCAATGATGACCCCCCTGACCTAGACCACCTAGGTATTTATTTAGACTAATTATGAGCTCATCAGCTGTTACAATCTCTTACAAAAAACCTAGCCCTAATGAGGTTAGGTTTTTCTGCATGTGCACCTTGAATTCTCTCCTCTTTTGCATGTGGATTTCCTCTCACATGTTTCTTTTCCTGCCAACTGTCTTTTTCCTTATTAATCTCTACCTTCCAAAAATGGATTTTCCTTGAAATTTTCCTACACCCAACAATGAATGACATGCATCATAGAAATATCTTTTTGAATTCACTTCTACCACATCTGAAATACCCTTTGAGGCAGCAAAAGTTTCAAACTCATGCAGAGGCTCTGTAGGAAACCTTGCAACTAGAAGAGAACCAATATCAAAAGATTGACCTAGCAGTAGAAGAGATAAAAGAGGATTTGAAGAAACTCACATTTCAACTAAACCAGAATAAGAGAAGAGAGAAAGGAGAAGTTGTTTGGTGTACTACATGCAGGACAAAAGGACACCACAAGAATGAGTGCCCAAGTTTTTTGTAGTACATGGCAACAGGGATACCAAACCCTTTGCCAATAGGAGGATCATGGTGCAATATTTATAAAACACATAGGCATGACCCATATCATTTTCCAATGATGCAGAAATACCATACAATACCCAAGAATTCATACTGCAAATTTTGAAAATCAGTTGGTCATGATGACAAAGATTGTAGGACAATGGACCTGATGAGGGAAATAGCTTCAGATACTTATAAGGTGCAAGAAGAGATGATGACAAGGCAAGTTGCACCATAGTTCAACTAGGCACCACCTCCATATAATAATGTGCAGCATCAGTACAACACTATGCAGCCACAGTATAACACTACACAACCTTAGTATAACCCCACACAATATAATCAGGTGCCTCAATACAATGCACCATAAGGAGATCGAGGTGGATAAAGAGGTGAAGGACAAGGTAGAGGAGGATTTGGAAGAGGAATAGGTCTAATAGTGTGCCATAATTGCCAACATCCAGGACATTTTGCAAGGGAATGTCAACTTCCACATGCGACATGTATGTACAGTTGCATAACCAACCATGATACAGAGGAATTTACAACACTTTTGGGGAAGATTCAGGAAAAAAGGAACCAGAACAATCAAAATATTCAGTGGATTTCTACAGAAGCCAGGGATGATGGAATAAATATCAACATAGTTACCCACGGAGGAGCTAAGATAGGAGCTAACATAGTAAGACATGAGCCAGCGCAACACCAGTGGGTGAAGAAGAATATTGAATCACAGAAACAGTTTGATGCGGGGAAAGAAAAATAAACATTCAAGGAGGCCAGATAGGATGTTGCGTCTACATCAGTTTTACAACATACTCTAAACGTACGAATGTATGAGATGCCCTTATCAATGGATCACACCATCAAAGTACCACTTATAGCACAAGTAAGTACCATAAAGACTTTTCTACAATCCTTTGTTAAGCTGGGCGTCATACCTTCTGAACCAATTCCTGCTTGATTGTCATGATGTGCAGGACAATGGAACCGAGTTCCATTACTCTTGGTTAATGATATTGATATCTCTGGCAGGGTGGAAGGAGCCTAAGTTCTCAACATTCCTGGAGAGGGTAGGGAAGTGCTACACAACTAGGTATGAGTCTCTCTGGCAGGCGGAGGATAACAAGGCGCAACAGGAAAACAACATTGTTTTTTGCATGTTGCTAGAAGAAATCCAACAATGCACAATAAATGTATGATGCATACCTATGGAGGTTGCATAGGAAATAGAGGGGATAGCTAAATTCAATGCATCCTGACATCACCTATGGATCCAAGCCATGAGGAATCCCAAAAAGGCATGGTTGAAGATGCAATATTGCGTCACTAGAGAAGAGGTGGAGTGAATTATCAAGGACTAGCTTGTGCAGTGGAAATCACCTGCAGCAAAAATAATTATGAGGACATGCATGGCATAGTCCTCCAAGCCTAAGGAAAAGGATAACGTAGGCTCATCAACAAGGATAGGTATCCTGGAGGATAACACATGAACAACTACAATGCGAACCCTATCAAGTAGGAGCAACGCGGTACCAAAAAGGTAGAGGAGAACATCCACAAAAACAAGAACAAGAAGTCGGGCACATACGGGGCCAAAGGAGACCATACATGCTCAAGAGGAAGGAGGCCAAGAAACAACGACATAGGCACAACCCTCACAAACGACAAGGAATCCCATGCAAGGAAAATATGTGTGCAAGAGGAAGTATGAGATAGAGGACCTCAACATCACCCTCACATGGGATGATGCAGAGCTCGTCGCGGATAAGGTCCAATACAGGAATGAGGAAGTGGTCAGAAAAACAAAGGCACAGAGGGAGCATATTATGGCTAAGTTGTTAGAGGTTCATGCAAAATATAGCATCTACAGAATCAAATCGAGTCACAAGCCATTGCGTGAACATAGGAGGATACACAGAGGCCACCCACGCAGAGAGAAGGTGAGGAGAATGTGCAATTCGTTTTCCAGAGTAGGGAGAAATTCAAGATAACATATCAAATGATCATCTTCATTTAGGAGATGGTGTAGAAACCCCTAAAAGAGCTGGAACAAGTAGATTTGGTGATGGCATAGATCCCCACAAAGGCCTTATATGGGCTACAAGCTAGCATCATGCAGGAAGTACACTCTAGGGCTCGTGCAGATGCCAAAAATATAGAGGTGGGAAGAGGGGTTGTAGAGATGCTCCACATCACATGCGACCACTTGACTACAAAAATGGAAGAGGAGAAGGAACACACAGACAAGCTAGAGCAGGGATTGACAATGACATGCAACTAAATACCCAATAACACACATGAAACAAAGAGAATTATAGAGGATAATATCAACCTCATCGTGCATAAAATTGACCACTATAGGAAAGAGATCGAGGAGCTAAAAGAGAAACTCAATCCCATGACCCCGCTCGAGGTCTGAGAGTAGGAGGAAAGCAAAAGCTGCACTCCAATTGGCAAAAATGGAGAAACAAATCAACACAACAACAAGATTGTTTGATAAAGAAGTGCATCTTTGGACAATGTTGGAGGAGGATGATCAAATCCAATAGTGGGATCAAGAGGAATAAATAATAAGTGCAGCAATATAGGAACTCAAGTAGAGGCAAACGATAATTAGCATCACCAAGTGTCTGAAAGGAACAAAGGATATGAAGAAGCTGCAGGCAAAGTTAAAATTAGCGTAGATGCAAAATTAGGAAATATAGGCGCAGATGGAACATCTTCAAGAGAAAGAAATGGAGATGATCGTGTAGTTGGAGGAGGAGAAGAAGAACATGGCACAAACTTAGGTAGAGTGCATAGCCATGATCTAGGAGGAGATCACAAAAAAAGCACTGGAAGTGCTCACAGATAAGGCCGCACAGGTCCATGCGAGAGAAATGGAACTTGCAGATAAGCTCCATAGCCTAGCAGAGGATGTCGAGGGAGCACACACTACCTAGGTGGCTTGGGATGAACCACATGTAAGTGTTGGGGGCCTATTGGGTTCAGGCCAATTTTGAGGAAGAATCCAAATTTGGAAAGTAAAGCTTAAATTAGAAAAATACAACTAGAAGGAAAAGAAACGCGTGTGAGGGAAAGTCGCATGCAAAGGAGGAAAGCATGCAAGGTGCGCATGCAGGAAAACCTAACCACATTAGGGTTAGGGGTTTTGTAAGAGATTGTAATGACTGATAAGCCAAAAATAAGTATAAATAAGTACCTAGGAGGTCTAGGTCGGGGTTCCAAAATGTTAGAGAATATTGTTTTGCTTGGCTGGGAGAACTACTATAAGATCTGATACCATTTTTGTAAGTTGTTGAGTTGTAGGACGTTCAAGTAGCTAGATCTTGAAGGTTAGATTTCAAGTTGAGGAGCCTAGTGTGATCCAGTAAGCCTCATAAAGAATTGTGGAACTGGTTTTGTAACTGCATGATCAAGATTGTAATGCGTGTGGTGCCATCTATTACAGAAATATAAATAAAAGATCATAAGAAGCCAAATATTTGTGGACGTAGCCCAGGAGGGGGTGAACCACGATAACACCTGTGTTATGTGTTGTGATTGATTGCATGTTTACCTTATGTAAATATTTAGATGATGAATGGATGAATGGACAAGTCAGTGAGCTCTATTATATGTTGGATCTATTAGAATGCATGCATAGACTTAAAACATGAATGAATACTATGAATAATAGGAAGAACTACCCGATCAAGGCCTAAGAAGATGAATCGCAATCCTGGATCCCCACTCTTTCCTAGACTGCAAGAATCTGAGCTTTACAGTCACCTGTATGACTATCTCGGGTGAGACTGCGCATTACATTATATGTGTTGCGTTTCATTTTGGTTTATGAGGAGGGCCGATAGTTTTAGAGGGTTTTTTTGGAAACATGTTCATATCTGAACCCGGGTCAGCCCAAGAGTAGGAAGAGAGAGTAATAACCAATAGTTGGTAGTGTGACAAATATTTTGAAATTGAGATCTAATGTGGGTATAGGCTGGAAAATATAAGAGAGAGTGCTTTTCATTTTCAACCTTCTTAGTGTCACAAAGGTGACACATTCTTTCATCCCAAGGAATTTTAAGAATTGACCAATTCCTAGTTTCACTATTGAGCTCGTGAGAATTTGTTCTTATCGTAGAAATGCTTATTTTTTTCTTTACACTTGTTAATACAGAGAGATAATTTTGATCTTCTAGATTAGGGTTGATTACATCCTTATAATACCTTAATTTTTGTTTTTCCTCTAACTCTTTATCACGCCACATTTTCTCCTTAAATTTTGATTTGACGATATTTTTAATAACATCCTTATTTTGAAAAATGGTGTCTTCTATGATTCCTCAATACTTTAGCCAAGAATGGGCATCTTTATGTCATCCTCACTTGAGTTGATGGTGGTTACGACTGGACTTTAAAGAAATTTTAGGAAATCTCTTGTCTTCCATGTTGTTTAAATTGTTCTTATACATTAGGTATCTAGTCATAGCCATTCTCTCAATGGGGGGGAGGCTTACCTCTAAGAGGAGGATGGGATAGGGCGTATTTCCTTTAATTTTGAGATTATAGGTTATAAAACTCTTTTTTATTTTTTCTATATTTATCCAGGATTCACGAAAGAGACTAAATCCCCAAACATCACATCCATAAAGAATGACATGCATAACAAGAGTCTCAAAGAGGAGTTTCTTCATATACCAATTCCAAGATCGACTGATTTACAGTTCTTTTCAATCCCATAATAAGCTTTTCATCCCCCAATAATCCTTTTCTCAATGCTATTATTCCAGTTGAGCTTGTGGTGAATATCTATTCCAAGATATTTGTATGAAGTCACTTCCTCAAAGTTGTTTTTTTCATATACAAAGGTATCATAAGTGATCTTATTGGATTTAATGATCATGACCTTAGTCTTGTCAATATTAATAGTCATACCCATGTTGGAGCAAAAATAATTGAGGATTCTTAGTTGGTTTTCAATATAGTGGGGACTCCTTGCCATAAGAATGATATCATCGACATAAAGAAGAAGATTCATGAATATACTAGTGAGAGTAGGGTCGATACAACATGCTTCTTCCAAGCAAGATTCTAACTTGTCAATGTCTATGCCAAAGAGGGTAGGGGACAAGGCACAACCTTGCTTGACTCCAATATTGCAGTTAATCTCTTTCAACCAACCCTCACTATTTTTGAACTTGGGAATAACATTCTCATACATCCTTATTGCACCAACCCTCAACTCCAAAGGAACTGTTATCTCTTCCAACCTATTCCAAAGGTTTTTCCTAGGAGCTGTGTCAATTTTTTTTTAAAGTCAACAATAAAACAAAAAGGATTGGTTTTAGTATTGTGAAACTCCTCTACAATGATCCTAAAGGTAACAATTGTTAATGATTGCAGCTTCATGAGACATTCTCCAGATCGTTCTCCTCTGGACTGAGTTGAGATGATCTATGAGAACGCTTATGTGATAGGCTATTCATACTCCTTTGGACTAAGTTGAGAGGACTTGTGTTGGTCTTCTGTCATGATCCTATGGACTGAATTGATCTGATTTGAGATGGTCTCATGTCAGACTCCTATGGACTTAGTTGAGTCGACTTGAGATGGATCTCCAGTTCGTACTCCTATGGATTTAGTTGAGTTTATCTATTGAGAGTGATGTCCTGTGGTTGAGAACATGTGGACTTGTCCCTAGTGGAAGAGAACTAGAGGATGTTTGTGAGATCCCTTACTATATTGTCAAAGAGTAATACTATCGTGAAACCCTAATTTGTATTGTGAAGGGTAGAAGTCATCCCTACTATGTAAAGATAAATAGTGTTGTGTAAAAGATTAATTATATTATTCGGTTGTACAAGTCGACCCTATTGTGCCAATAGACACATCTATTTATTATTTAGATCATGTATTTATAAGATAGATACATCCCCATTGTGGATCATTTCTCATTCTCACAACACACATTGTGGAGATATGAAATTTGGTGTGCACTTCTCTTAGGGGCTATATTTCTTGGTCATAGAGAACCCTCTTGTGTGCGCTAGGGTTTGTGGTGAAAGGGTGATATTCTCTTGACTCTATAGCAAAGGATTGTTGGATTTTTCCCTTGTTTGAGAAGGGTTTTCCTAGGATAAATTCTTTTGTCTTGTGCATGGTTATTCTTCTTGTGATATTGGTTACTGCAGCTATTATATGTTGTATTGTTGCATTGTTTATGGTTCAATTTCATGATAAATTGAAAGAAACTACATGTGATTGATCTAATAATTAAAAATTCAACATGATATCAGAGCAGTCTTATAGAAGAGTCATTGCACAAGCTATTCCAAGCTAGTCGTCACCTTCTTGCTGCAACTGCAAAAACGACCCTTACCCTTTTCCTTGTCAAGATAGTTTTAGAACTTTCCCTTGGAATGTTGGGCCTGATTTTTTCACAGATAGGTACGACCTAGTCCAACGCACCACTTGCAACCCTCGGATAAAAAATTGAAGAATTTTTCATTTTCGACCCTAGGGTTTCTAGGGTTTCTGCATATTTCAGTTTTTAGGGTTTCTACAGAACGTTGAGGTATTTTTGTAGCTTTATGAGGTTCATTTGACATTCTATGGTTTCTTGTTGGAATTTGTAAGTCCAACAAACCTCCTAGTGACTTCCTCTTGAAAAAAGTTAGGGTTTCTAGCCTAGTCGTTAGGGTTTGAGAAGAATCTGCAAGCCATGAGGAACATAAATTTGGTAGAAGATATGCTTGATGGAACAAGCAAATTCAGCTTCTGGAAGTCAAGATTACACATCACTCTGGAAGAGAGTGACCTATTGATATTAATAGAAAAGATTCTACCAACAACAACAATCGATGAAGAGAAGGTTGAATGGAAGATAGAAGACGTCAAACCCAGAAAGATAATCATCTACTCGGTAAGAGAACATATACTACTTCACATATCTACCTTGAAGACAACTTATCTAATGCATGATGCACTGAAGAATATGTTTGAGAGAAACAACACTAATATATCTCTTACATTGAAACATCAACTTCAAAATATCAAGATGACAAAAGATGACACCATTGTTGCCTTCACCATGAAGATTTCAGACATTAGAGATCAGTTAGGTGCCATTGGAGAAACCATAATAGACATATACCTTGTCATGATTACTCTCAATGCTCTTCCAAGCCATTGGGAACCACTCATTCAAAGTATCAGTGGAAGAGAAGATTTACCTCAATTTGATTGCATATGGGAAGACTGCACTCAGGAGGAAACCAAACTTATAGACAGAGGCATGTAAGACTCCCATCATGATGAAAATAAATCTCTTTCTTCTCATGAAAAGAGAGGCAGACGAAATAGAAGAAGTTTCAACAAAGCATTCAAAGACAAGAAAACTTCAGCAACTCTAGGTCATGAACATAAAAAATACATTTCAAAGATTCAATGTTTCAGATGTGACAAGTATGGACACATTGCGAGAGATTGTTCTACCAGGAAGAAAGGAAGAAAACATGCCTTCACTGCTGATGTTGATTTAGAGCCACCTCAGAGAAATGAAGACATAAAAGATGAATCGTTCTTCTTCATTTCAACACTCTCGAGTACGATTCCTACTAATAGTGATATTTCTTTGATTGACAGTGGTGCTTCCAGACACATGAATGGATATAAAGAACATATTATAGGTATTGTAGAGAAAGAGTCTCATCTGCATGTTGTACTTGGTGATAATTCCATATATACTATGAAAGGAGTTGAATATTCTTTCTTCCAACTAGATTCTGACATACCTCTTCAATTAAGTGAGGTACTATATGTACCTGGGATGAAAAGGAACCTTTTCTATGTTTCTTCTTTAGAGGATAAAGGCTACAAGGTTATTTTCTCTGAAGGAAAGGTTCTTGGATGTTACAAGAACTCAAGCATGGATTATGCCCAAGTGATTGGTGTTCAAGAAAATAGTTTGTACAGATTGATTTTTCGACTAGTCCAGACCCTGTTACATGATACTATCAGCTTAAGCGAGCTATGGAATAAGCTACTTGCTCATTTTCATTATAGATCCCTTCCCTCTTTGGGGAAGATGGTGTCAGGCCTTCTAGAGATACATATCAACCATGATGAAATTTGAAAAGGTTGTGATCTTGCCAAGAATGTCAAGGGCTCCTTTTCAAGCAGTGATAGTAGATCCAAAGTGATCTTGGACTTCATACATGCAAATGTTTGCGGACCCATTATTGTTTTTTTCTTGAGAGGATATTTGTATGATGTGCTCTTCATCGATGATCACTCTCGTAATACATGGATTTACTTCTTGAAGACCAAGGATGGATTCCTTGTGATATTTCAAGAGTTTAGAGCTCAGGTTGAGAACCTAACTGGGAGGAAGATCAAGGTGTTGAGATTAGATAACGGAGGAGAGTACACCTCCAGGGATTTTAGTGATTTTTGTATCGAGGAAGGGATCAAGAGGGAGTACACCATTCCTTATAACCCTCAACAGAATGGGGTTGCATAGAGGAAGAAAATATCCATTGTTGAAGCAACCAAAGAGATGATACATGATCATAATCTACCTATGATTATGTGGGCAGAGGCATCCATGACAACTGTGTACATTTATAACAAGAGTCCTCATAAGATTATGAAGAACATGAATCCCGAAGAATATTTCACCAAAGTGAAGCCTAAGGTTGGACACTTCAAGATAATTGGGTGTCTAGTATACATTCATGTACCCAAGGAAAAGAGGACCAAGCTAGATTGTTCAGGCAGAAAGGGTACATTTGTAGGGTATAGTGAATCTTAGAAGGAATATTCGATCTACATCCCTGGTCAGAGAAAAATCAAATTTAGCAGAGATGTCACCTTAGAGGAAGAGATAGCCTTCTGAAGATCCAAAGAATATCATATGGAGATTGACAATGAGAATAAAGAAGAGACAATACCTTCTCCCCCCTCAGTAGTTCATAGGGAGACATTTACTGATCCAGTTGATCCATTTTATCCCGTTTCTCCAGTTGATGTTCCCATAGACATTGCAGTATCCCAGAAGAGGCTTGCATGGGCTCAATAGAATCTACAGGAGGCAGAGGGACATGCATCTCCTCGTGGTACATTATGAGAGAGAAAGAAACCACAGAGATTTTCGAGCTATGTTTCAGCTATGAGCCACATCATTGATATTGAGCATTCTTTTCATGGAGAAGCAGGAGGTCAATAGGTTTGGAAAGATGCCATGACCAAAGAGTATCAACCCATCATGAAGAATGATGTGTGGGATATTGTTCTGAGACCAAAAGGGAAGTCTGTAGTGACTTCCAAGTGGATCTATAAGATCAAACATGTAGCTGATGGAAGTGTCGAAAAGTACAAAGTGAGATTTGTGGCTAGAGGATTCTCTCAGGTGGAGGGAATAGATTATGAGGAGACATTTTCTCTTGTTTCCCGATACACTTCCATATGTACTATTATTTCTCTTGTTGCATCCATGGGTTCGAGACTACATTAGATGGATGTGAAGACAACCTTTCTCAATGGAGAGATTGATGAAGAAGTTTACATCGAGCAACCATATGGATCCATGATACATGAGAAGGAATCTCATATGTGCAGGTTGAAGAAATCCTTGTATGGAATAAAACATGCACCTTGTGCATGGTATGAGAATATTTATGGATACTCGATGAGTTTGGGATACAACAAGAGTGTTATTGATCCCAACCTATAATACAACATTGTTGGTAACGAGTGCCTGATTTTGGTCCTATATGTTGATGACTTATTCCTCACCGGTTCATAAAGAATTATTGTTGAATGCAAGCATGCATTGGCTTATGAATTAGAGCTGAAGGACCTTGGTATGATGCACTACTTCTTGGTAATAGAAGTGTGGAAGAGGACTGATAAGATTTTCCCGAGTCAAGGAAAATACACAGTTGATATATTGAAGAAATTTAGGATGACAGACTGCAAGTCCATTCCTACACCAATGGTGATGAATATGAAGAAACTGAGCAAGACTTATTCTGATTTAGGAGAGATTGATCCACATCTTTACAAATAGTTGATTGGATCATTGATGTATATGGTTAACACCAAACCTAATATATGCTATGCAGTGAGTGTACTTAGCTAGTTTATGATTCATCTGAGATAGACACAGTGGATATTAGCGAAGCATGTGATGGGATATTTATGAGGCACAATTGGTTATGGACTAAGACATGCTTTGGTATAGACATGAGATTGTAGGGATATGCCGATGCAGATTGGGCAAGGAGCAGTGGACTGGAAGAGCACCTCTGGTTTTTGTTTTACTTTGGGATCTACCATGGTTTCTCACTGCAACAAGAAACTGACTTTTGTAGCTTTGAGTACCGCAGAAGCAGAGTACATTGCATTATGTGTGGTATTCCACGAAGTAGTGTGGCTTCGCAATATCCTTGCAAACTTATTTGGACATGAGATGGATTCCATCGTTATCCATTGTGATAAATAGCATTGTGTGAAGCTCTCATAGAATCTTGTGTTTCACAATAAATCGAAACACATTGATATCAAATGCCATTACATCAAAGATATGGTGCAGAGGAAAGCAGTACACATGCAGTACCTTTCTACACATGAGCAAGTTGCAAATCTCTTCACCAAACCGCTTGCTAGGACGAAGTTTAAGTACTTTCGTGAGAGACTTGGCTTGGTGGAGAGTGAATCCCTAGCTGAGAGGGAGTATTGATGATTGAAAATTCATGAGACATTCTAGATATTGTTCTCCTTTGGACTGAGTTGAGACGATCTGTGATAACGCCTATGTGATAGGCTAGTCATACTCCTTTGGAATGAGTTGAGATGACTTGTGTTGGTCTCCTATCGTGTTCCTCTGGACTGAGTTGAGATGACTTGATATGGAATCTTGTTGGAGTCCTATGGACTTACTTGAGTCGAATTGTTATCCATATGGATGTCAGTGGCCTCCCACCTATTCCAAGTGGCTTATTTTGGCAGTTTTTTCCTAGTTTTTGGGTCCCTGATTTTCGTGGCCATTTTGAGGCCCCAAACAACATTTTTAGGGCTCATAATAGTTAGACTAGAAATAAAGTTAGATTATGGCAACAACATGTGTATTCCTCTGATAGAACTTTCCAACGGGCTATCGTGTTCCTAAACCGAATATCATATGCAAAAGTTACAACCTTGGTAAGTTGATGTACTAGCTTACCCCAATGGGTCCCACATGAATTTTGATGCTTCATCTCCTAGGATTAGATTTTTGGATGTCTAGGGTTTTGGAATTCCTTTTTATTGTAAAAATCATGGGAGATCCTCATTGTAACCATCTTCTTGTGAATGAGCGTAACTGTCACATCTCTTCTTAGAGATAAGCCACCACCATTCTAGCAAGCTTGTTTTCCACTGCATTTTACAGTTTCAACACATTTTCTTTTTTAATAGAAACCGATTTTACTGTATCTTTGTTATTCTTGTTTCTTTGTGGTAATAATAATAATAATTTGTATTCATTTTCATTTTGGTCATAAAATATGGATAAGTGGTATCATAACGGTCTGCTTCTTGTCGTTCTTAATGTATGTCCCCGACGAGGTTAGGGTACAACTAATTGGGTCTCAAGATTGTTTCTCTTGAGGAAAAAATATCTTGCATGCCCAAGTGGTCTCTCATGGTGGGAGAAAATAAATACAACAGGATAGGCGATCCTTTCAAAGTGTTTCTTGAGGAATCCCTCACGCAACAGAGGAATGAAATGATGGATAGTTTTGCGCAAATCATTCGATGATTACTAACAAGCGACGCATATTCCTCGAACGGAGGCGTCGCCCCCCTCAAGGTACAAATAAACTTTGATATTCCCATATTTGAAGGTTAGATAGACGCAGATGCTATAGACAAATGGTTAAATCTGCTAGAAGGGTGTTTTTCTATCCATAACTTTTCGAACATAGAAAAGATTACGTTTGCGCTCCTCAAAGTCATTCCCCATGTTAAAGATTGGTAGGATACTTTATGTGGTCAAAAGGAAACAAAGGAACCCTCATTATTTATAGTTGCATTCACCTGGGGGTCCTTCAAGGACGCTATCAAGGAAAAATAATACCCTGTCGGACGTTATGATGACCTGTATACAAAATGGACCACACTAGGACAGGAAAGAAACCAAGTAGTGCCAAAGTTCACAAATATCTTCCACACCTTGTGCAACAAATTGGGTATCAAATATTCTGAGCGACTTATGGTACTCAAGTATCGCGGTGGTATGCATATATACATCTAGGCCGAAATGGAGTTCTTGAACATCTCTTCCTTGGGTGCATCCTATCGATATGACATCAAAATCGAGGAAAAGCTTAAACAAAAGATGCAAAAATTTGGGCCTAGGAACCACTCACATCAGAAGCAAGTAAAGGGAAGCCAAAACCCATAGAACAAAGGATAGAGCAAAGATAGACAGCCTCAGGACAACCAGTATAGGGTGTAAGAAGAGAAAGACATCGAAAAGACAAAGAAATATATCGGGAAATGGTGTGATTTCCATAAGATCCCCTAGCATAACATTGTTGATTGCCACTCCAAGGAATCGCTAGTGGCTAAGGTGAAAGCCGATGTGGGTTCCGACTCTGAGTCATAACTAGAAAGGGGAAGAGAAATCATTGACGTGGAACTCAGTGCCACCGTTGCTACCGCCAAGGTCCAACCTAGTGAACCAGATGAGCCAGAAGAAGCTGAGCACCTCTTTCATTCATAGATGTGGGTAAAAGACACCCCGATGCACTTTATCGTTGATAGTGGTAGCCAGAAGAACCTCATATCAGAAAAGGTCATCAACCAGCTAGCCCCACCAATAACGTCGCACCTGCAACCCTACACCATTGGATGGCTCCACCAAGGAAGCGATCTCCTTATCAGCCAACATTGTTTCCTATCATACAACATCAAGGTCTTCAAAGATGAGGTATTGTGTGATGTTTCACCTCTCAAAGTTTGTAATTATATTTTGGGCCAACCTTATTTATGGAAATGTCATGTTGTATATGAGTCTAGGCCTCACAATTTTATTATTACTTTGAACATGAAATTATAGAGGATACTCGAGGAAATCCCACCTACTGTTATTTCTTTGATCTCTACCAAGAAATGCAAGAATGTCATCTCTCAGACCGGGAAGTTTGTCTTCTTCGTGATTCTCTCTCAGAGTGAGTGAAATATTGCAGCCACATTCAGGGCCTCCATAGCCGAACTCTCCACACAACAGAAGAAAGTGGACAAGGTTGTGGAAGAATACAAAGATATCTTCTCCCCACCTACCAGGGTACCTCTGCACTGTCAGGTCAATCATCTCATTGATTTGACCCCCAACACACCACTGCCCAATGGCCCAATATACTGTCT
Source organism: Picea mariana (assembly GCA_032191745.1). Taxonomy (NCBI): domain Eukaryota; kingdom Viridiplantae; phylum Streptophyta; class Pinopsida; order Pinales; family Pinaceae; genus Picea; species Picea mariana. The sequence goes on from JASDQU010503926.1 coordinate 41,825, forward strand.
CTCTCTGTTAGAGAATGGGGAGATCAAGTGACAGATCTAAGAACTGCTCCATAAGGGGCACATCCATCCCAACTCAACGTCTTATCGGAGCCCAATCATGCTAGTGCAGAAGAAAGCTAGTACCTTGCAACTCTGCCTTGATTACCGGGTCCTAAATAAAATCACAGTCAGGAACCGGTACCCGATTCCCAGAATCGACAATCTCCTTGATCAATTCAATGGAGCCAAATACTTCAGTAAGATTGATATAAATTCCGGCTACCACCAGGTACCCATAAAACTGACAAATGTATGGAAGACCGCCTTCAAGTCAAAAGAAAGTCTTTTTGAATGGTTGGTAATGCTCTTTGGTTTGAAAAATGCTCCAACAACTTTCATGAGGACGATGGATGATATCCTACAACCTTTCACCAATACTTTTGTAGTGGTGTATCTATATGACATCCTCATCTACAACAAGACTTGGGTGGAACACTTGTAGCATATTCAATAGGTTCTGCACACACCATGCCAACACAAGTTATATGCCAACTTGGAAAACTACTCCTATGGCATGGACAAGGTCCAATACCTAGGATACATCATGGATCAACATGGTGTGCATGTGGATCCAACCAAGATCCAGGCCATCCGTGACTAGCCAACCCCAACCACACTCACTGTGCTTCAATGCTTCTTAGGCCTTGCTAATTTCTATCGCAGGTTCATGTTGGGATTCTCCCATATTGCATGGGCCCTCATCCAAGTAACCAAAGGTGGTGGTAAGGAAAAATTTGTGTGGGGCCTATCCCAACATAAAGCATTCGATGATTTAAATCAACGCTTGTGATCAACCCCAATACTTTCATTACCAGACCTGCATCAGCCCTTTGAGATCAAGACAAATTCTTCAGACTATGATGTGGGCATAGTCCTCCCTCAGCATGACCACCCCATGGCCTATCGTAGTGAAACACTATCAGATGTTGTCTGTAAGTACCCTACTTACAACAAAGAAATGTACTCCATTGTGAAAGCCTGCCGCCAATGGAGACTATCATCAACACGGATCATAAGCCACTGCAGTTCATGCAGACACAATGAAATTTGCAGAATTACCACCATCATAAGTGGTCCATATACTTGCAGCAGTTCCACCTCAACATCAAGTATAAAACATGCATTACCAACCGATTCGGTGATTTCCTTAGTTGACCTCCAGCCACGACGCTCACCACGGTGCTAGACTCTTGCGAACATGAGACCTTCAGATGGCCCAACCTCTATGAGACAGACCCCGACTTCTCCACCACATACCAAATGTTGGGCACAAACTCAGTTGTCTCTAATTTCCATCTTTACGATGAGCTATTGTGTTGACTAGGCCATCTCTATGTTCCATCAAGCGAGTGAGCGAAGATGATTTGGGAAGCCCACAACAATCGGTTGGTATGACACTTCGGTGTTTAAAAGACAGTGGTAGTGCTGCAGAAACATTTTTATTGGCCGAAACTTCGACAGGATGTCAACAAGTGTATGAGTTCTTGCATGACTTGCGCTATTTTTAAACCGACCACTAAGAAACAAGGCCTGTAAAAACCCCTACCTACTACAGAGCATCCATGGGAATCCATATCAATGGAATACATGTTGGGCCTTCCTTCCACCAAGAGGGGAAATGACTGTGTCTTTTTTGTTGTTTATCACTTTTCCAAGATGGCAATCTTGGCTGCCTATGAGAAGAGCATCACAACAGAGGCTACTGTGAAGATCTTCTTTGAACGAGTCTGGGTACATTTTGGAATCCCACAAACCATTGTCTCAGATCGGGATAGTCGTTTTTTCAACACATTCTGGTCGAGCCTTTGGTTATTGCTGGACACCAAGCTCACCAAGTCCACTGCCTTCCACCCCCAGATAGATGGCCAAACTAAGGTCATCAATCAAATGATCATGCATATCATGCACATCTACAATTCCAAGCACCCCTGCACATGTGATGAGAGTCTTCCCTATGTTCAACATAGCTACAACATATCCTTACATAGCTCAACCAACCACAACCCCTTTCAGGTCAGGTTGGGATTCCAACCATTGGGTCCCATGGATGTTGCACTACCTCTTTTGGCCACCCCGTCCAATTCATCACCTGCTCCAACTGAAGCTGAAAAATCCTCCTTGCTCATTGAGAAGATCCAGCACATCCGCCAACAAGTTTAGGATATTTTACAGAAGTCCAATGCCAAGTACAAGCAACGCCATGATCAACACAAGGTGCCATATAAGTTTCAGGTGGGAGACAAAGTGTGGTTACACTTGCAAAAAGAACACCTTACAAGGCCCCATCAGAATCTTCGTCCACTCTGTTACGGACCTTACACCATCACCAAGGCTGTGGGTGTCAATGCTTTCGAGCTCAACATTTCCCCTTTCCTTGGCCTACACCCAATGTTCAACGTGGATCTCCTTCGACCATACTTCCCACCATTATTGGACACCTCAGAGATAGCAGAACAGTTGACACCAATAGAGCCCAACCCTGACCAAATGCAATAGGAATCCAGCGATCATATTGTGGACACACAGGTCAAGGGCACTCGCCAGCAAAGGATCCATCTTTATTGAGTTGTCAAAGCAGGGTAGCTCCTACACCAAGGCAAGTGGCTCACCTGGGGCCAAATTCAACATAAATTTCTTCATCTAATGGGGGCACTCTGCAATGGAGACCATTTCTTCCTAAGGGGGGAGGATTGATCCATATGGGTCTCAGTGTCCTCCCACCTATTCCAACTGGCTCATTTTGGTAGTTTTCCAATTTGGCAAATTTTTCCTAGTTTTCGGGTTCGTGACTTCCAGGGTCATTTTGAGGCCCTAAACAATGTTTTTAGGGCTCGCCACACTCAAACTAGGAAAAAAGTCAACATGTGTAATCCCTGGATAAACCTTTCTAAGGGGATATCATGCACCTAAAATGGAGATCATATACAAAAGTTACGACCCCAAGAAGTTGATGTACTAGCTTACCCCAACAAGGCCCACATGACTTTTGGCGCTTCATCTCCTAGGATTATTTTTTGAATGTCTAGGGTTTTGGCATTCTTGTTTATTGTAAAAAGTCTCGGAGAGCCTCATTGTAACTATCTTCTTGCAAATGAGCGCAACCGTCACATCTCTTCTCAGAGATAAACCACCACCATTCTAGCAAGCTTGTTTTCTATTGCATTTTACAGTTTAAGCACATTTTCTTATTGAATAGAAACCAATTTTACTGTATCTTTGTTATTCTTGTGTCTCTGTTTTAAGAATAATAATAATCTGTATTCATTTCCGTTCTACTCATAAAATCTGGATCAACTTGAGATGGCTCTCGAGTTCGTACTCCTATGGATTTAGTTGAGTTGATCTGTTGAGAGTGACATCCCTGTGGTTGAGCACATGTGGACTTGTCCCTAGTGGAAAAGCACTAGAGGATGTTTGTGATATCCCTTGCTATATTTTGAAAGAGTAAGACTATTGTGAAACCCAAATTCATATTGTGAAGGGTACAAGTCGTCCCTACTATGTAAAGATAATTAATATTGTGTAAAAGATTAATTATATTATTCAGTTGTATAAGTCATCCCTATTGTGCCAATAGACACATCTATTGATGATTTAGGTCATGTCTTTATAAGAGATATACATCCCCATTGTGGATCATATCTCATTCTCACAACACACATTGTGGAGATATGAAATTTGGTGCGCACTTCTCTTAGGTGCTAGCTTTCTATTTCATAGAGCACCCTCTTATGTGTGCTATGGTTTTTGGTGAAAGGGTGATCTTCTCTTGACTCTATAACAAAGGATTGTTGGGTTTTTCCTTTGTTTGAGAAGGGTTTTCCAAGGATAACTTCTTGTGTCTTGTGCATGGCAAGGATAACTTCTTGTGATCTTGGTTACTACAACTATTGTATATTGTATTGTTGCATTGTTTATGGTTCAAGTTCATGCTAAATTGAAAGAAAATACATGTGCTTCATCTAATCATTAAAAATTCAACAAAAATATGGTCCACATTTGAATGATATCTCTTAAACCAGGCGTGACATTTAGCTCTTTTACCGTGACTTTCTATCCAAAGGATAATCTTGTTTTCCAAAATAATTCCATAAATCTTGGATAAAATCGAGCTAATCATAATTTTCCTATAATTAGAGGGAATATTTCTATCCTAATTTTTAAAAATAGGAATAATGAGGCTTTTCGTTCATCCAAAGAAAAAAAATCATCCTCTAGGGACATTAAGAATGGTGTCCATGACATTAGGGAACTCTTAAATAATTTAAAGGTAGGAATTCCAGTCCCTTAAGCGAATCCTATGATTTTCTTTAGTATTGTGGTTTAGAATTTTCCTCCAGAACTTCTTAAGATCCAACTTAGATAGTTTTGAAAGCTTCTCTTGTCTTTTATTGATATAGTACCTTCTTTTCCTTTTAATTAGGGATTTGTACATATTGATCTTATCTAGTTTTAAAGACTCATTAGAAACATCCATAATTGCTTTGCTAGAAATTTTACATTATTTATCTTACCAAGGATTGGTTGTTCTATTATTCTTTTTACAGGACACCTTGAAAGAGAACTTGTTAATAGAAGTGGAAAGAGTAGTTGTAAAATTATGATAGAGTTCTTCAATGTTTTCCTTTTAAGTTAGGAGATGCAATTCACTATTTAAATCCTTTTAAGATTATAGTTAGGGTTAAAGGTCTATGATTAGAGTCGAGTTCATGGTCATTTAAAAGGTCAAAAGTTATTATTTGGTTGGAAACGGGGATATAGATATCACATAATCTACGACACTACTACCTAGCCCATGACTACAAGTCATCTAGTTGGGGTTTGACCACTTCATTACTCCATTGCAAATTATTAGGTCTTAAGAGCTGTAGAGCTTCACCAATTCAATACCAAGCAAATTCTCAATTAGGTCTTCAGAGCTTCTTTTGTAGCTGTTAGATAAAACAAGGTCCTCATCTAGCCAGAAAGGATTATGGTTGGAATCATTTCTTAAAAGAGTTGCTTGGTTAGTTGCAGTTCTAGCATTAAAGTCTCCTTGAAGAGGATATTACCTTCATTTTTCAAACTATAAATATCTTGTTCTAAATTATTATAGGACAATTGCTATTTAGATTGTTTTTATTATAAAAAATAGAATTAATAGGTGCAAAATAACAAATTGCTATATACATCTTCTTAGCATTGGTGTCTCAAATTTCTATGCAAATGTATTGATTGAGAGGGTGGATCTTGTGAAGTTGAATGTGAGAAGAAATGTTCTTTCTAATATAACAAAGTTGTTAAATTGTTAAGTTCTCTTATCTCAATTGGTTAATGGATGAGTTTCCTTTGTTTGAAGACCCTAGTTCAATACTCTTCTCGTGTGTTTAGTGAAGAGGAAACACTTAAAAATCCAACCATATTAAGAGTATAACCATAGTATTAGACAAATCAATAATTTTTAATTTTAAATCCAACCATATTAAAAGAGTATAACCCTAGTGTGTTCATAGAGTCAATAAATTTTAATTTTAAGAGTATAACGATAGCCCATATGTCCTTTGAAGGTGCAATCTGGCAAGCAGTAAAGGCAAACGCTATGAGCAATGAAGCCAGACATACCCGGCAATCCACAAGATCTTGCTCTTCATCTTTAAATGTCATAATTCATTTAAAAAAATGATAAGCCACTTTGATTGCTACCATCATCATTCTTTTGAGATTTTCAATGCTTAATCCAACATTGCCAAGAGTTTCATCCACTGTTATCGCTGAGTTTCATCCACTGTTATCGCTGAGACTCTGAAAAGTAAAATGGATTTGTTCCAAAATGGATGGTAGCAGCCTAGCCTAGCAGGCAGATAATAAACAAACCAAGCAAGCATTCAGAAATGGATTAAGTATTCAGCAGACTGCTGTACTTTATAGAAGACAGAAATACCAATATCATTAAGTAGATAATAGTAGGAAACGCAACACAAATAAACATTTAATAGTTTATCGACAAAGGGAATGCAGTTAGTCATTTACAGCAGAGCCGAAACCCGCAAAAAGGAGCGGAACAGATTAGCGTTCCATCACTATTCAAAGTATTGACATGATTGGCGTATCCGAAATATAAAACACAAAAAACTGATCAGACAATTCCGCTCTTTCTCAAAGTACTGGTTTTATTGGACTATCCAAAATATAAAATCAAAATTACTGATAAAATTTGAAGCAACATGTGTATCAATACAAAGAAATAAGAATATAAAAAGACAGGTATATAACATGAGAAAAATGCATATTAAAGCTAAGCTGCAATTACATATCATGGTTCATGGTTGGTGCCCTATGACGTTGAAACCAATAGATTACGACTACAAAGCGCTTTGTTTAGATAACTATTTGCTCACTGAACCCTAATCTTTTACATGTTGTAGACGCTGGTTACGACTGTGGGCAGAGTAGGGGTGAGCCCACTGAAAACTTGGGGAAGAGGAATCTGCAAAGCCATTATGATCCCGTGCCTGAGTTGTGGCCGAATGMTGATGAGGTGGAGRGTGTAGAGGAAGATCAGAAGCAGCTGGGGCGTAATCAGGGTCGTCGTCGTCGTCATCACCATGTTTCTTGTACCAATCTCCACGCTTCGCACTGTAGAAGCTGCCAGCGATCATCAGGGTGCCGCTGCTCCTCCTGAATTTCAACATAGTAGTGCTTTCTAGTCTGAATGAGCTTAAGCTTAAACAATCAGAAGTAAGTAAGCAGACTGGCTATGACACGAGTTCCTACAATAATAATATTATTCAAATATCAGACGAAAACAGATTCAACTGGGTATTCGAGCGAGATCGCGTAGGTCTCATGGAATTGCTTGGTTAGGTTAGTAGTGTCCAGCCCTATTTGTAGCAGCCGGAAGAAAGGAGAACGCGAGCTATCTCGTTTCCCGCCTCGCTGCAACGTGCTCCCTCCACATGGTGAAGTGTGTCAACGTGTGTCGTTCACAATATTAAATTTGCGGAGAACATGTCGTTCACTGCTTGTCTTTTGAACCGTGAGCAGTCATAAGGAATATTTTGAAGTTGAGAGATCCTACCTCCATTTTGAAGGAATTTTTTGGTAAATATAAATATTTTCTATCATTTTTACAATGCTTTATAATTTTTTTATGATTTTCTGATTGATAGTGACTAGCACAGTCGTAGATAATTTATGACGGATAAACGCCGAAAAACTATATAATTTTTCTCCTGCGTCTGCCAAGGTTTCAGGTTAATTGCATTGAGTACGTGGCATCCAACCCTCTCTGTAAGCTATGGAAATGGCAGCGAAATGATCAGAATTTCTCTGCCATTTTCATAGAATGATCATTTCGCTGCCATTTCCATAACTTACAGAAAGGGTTGAATGCTGCGTACTCAATGCAATTAACCTGAAACCTTGACAGACGCAGGAGAGAAATTATATAGTCTTTCGAGGTTTATCAGTCATAAAATATATATGACTGTGCTAGAAATGAAAAACAGTTTTACCTAACACATAGAAATGACAACAATAAGTTTTAATAAATCAGAAGTATTGCAACCTAGTCTCGTTGAAATCAGTTGTTGGGGGCAAGCAACAGAATCAATGAGAAATGAAAATTTAAACTTCATCACAGACTTCAAAAGTCTTTGGTTTTACCATTTTCACCCGCAGATACAAAAATTCTTTCTCTTCCATCAATTGCATTCGTTGCGCATTCGTTGCATACAAGAGTTCACTTGCAATGACGAGAATGATTGCGATAATTAAAATTCTTACTCAACCACATTTACTGCTAAAATTAATTGTAAATTTAATTCTTCAGCTTTGCATTGCCAAGTAGATAGGTAGTTGATTCACGGTCTTTGAGCATTACAAAGGAAACGGTCCCGGAGAAGCTAACGGGTGCAACGTATCTGATAAACGCCGATACAAAAGAGCTTACGCCTACGCGCTTCACCTTCATACCACACCGACGCGCTTCACCTTCATAAAAACGTGGCCACTACCCGTTACAAAAGAAGGCGGCTAGGTCACACCTTTGGTAATATGAAACGTTTGAGGTTGATAAATGGAACGCAAGGTGGCTAGGTCACACCTGTGGTAATATGAAACGTTTGAGGTTGATAAATGGAACACTTGGGTATCAGACGGTTAGAAGCAGAACGTGGCAATTACATATCTTTACAGTAATTTTTTAATGTGATTAGGTAAATGTTAAAAAGTAAACATGTTAACGAATGCCTTGATAAATGCAAGAAAGTTATGAACAATAAATCCGACCCATTGATTTTGGAGGACGACTAAGAATATGCCAGCATCTTCAATGCATAGCCATCAGATTAGGGTTTAAGGTTAAATAAGATTAAAAAATCATTAATTGTGTCCATTATCAATAGGTATACGCCTTTCTGCTTAACTATGTTATTGACGATTTTCTGATTAAAAGCGACTGTTATCAAAATTCTTGTATAAAAGGAAATAATAAAGAAGATAATAAAAAAGAGGTCAAAATGCCCTTATCTTTATTCTTATATTTAGAGGATATATTATGTTTATTTTTATTTTGTAAAAATCAAGTATACATAATGCTATATTATTTTATTTTCATAATATAAAAATTGAAAGCATTTAAGTTTGAACTGAATTAATTAGTAAAACAAAGAAATATTTATATTAAACATGAACTGAATTAATTAATAAAATAAAGAAATATTTATATTAAAAATGTTTTAGAGTATTATTAAAAATATATATAAAAAATTGAAATATCAACATTATAAATATATTTATAAAAGTTTAAAACATTAAATTAATCAATAAAACAAATAAATATTTTAATTAAAATGTTTTATTAAAGTTTAAAACATTAAATTAATCAATAAAATAAATA